>JAWQFJ010025861.1:2500-10000 GCA_034096865.1 Theodoxus fluviatilis | reverse complement strand
ATTATTCTAGCTTTGAATTAATGTATTATTCTTTCACTTATGTTCATCTTTCAGTTGAAATTATCACTGTTTGACAGAAGACAAGCATACAGTATGCGGGTCATACTATTTGGAATAAATAACATTTTCCATTTTCCTTATTTTAAACAAATTCTTCGTACCATTTGCGATGCTTTCATATGCACTCATCGTTGTGTCAATGTAGTCTGTATCTCTTTGCAGTCGTTGCTCTGTCTACATCGATGATTCTTTGCCAATACGTGTGCGTTTCTCCAAGTGGGCCCACACGTACGTTGCATTTGCATACGCTTGCAACCACGAGCTCGTTCAAGGTACTGAAAATCAGGAACTCCGAGTCTCAGACTCGTCTCTTGATACGGCACCACGAGCCAGTGCTTATCTGCACGCTCTTTCATGTGGTCAGGACTGTGAGACCACCGTCTACAGCCTCCGTGCAGAAGCAAGCGTGTCTTCCTTGTGGCTTGTAGTGCAAACGGTATTATGGACGCATATGGTTGTTTGTTTCCAGAACACACTCCTATCTGCCTGACTGCCTTACTGCCTGTCTGCCTGCCTGCCTGTTTGTCTGCCTGTCTGTTTGTCTGTCTGTCTGTCTGTCTGTCTATCCGTCCCCTACGTACGTCCGTTCGCCCGTTTATCTGCCTGACTGTCTGTCTGTTCGTCCGTCTGTCTGTCTGTCTGTCTGCTTGTCTGTCTGTCTGTCTGTCTGTCTGTCTGTCTGTCTGTCTGTCTCTCTGTCTGTGTGTATGTCTGTCTGTCTGTCTGTGTCTGTGTCTGTGTCTGTGTCTGTGTCTGTGTCTGTGTCTGTGTCTGTGTCTGTGTCTGTGTTTGTGTCTGTGTCTGTGTGTCTGTGTGTGTGTGTGTGTGTGTCTGTGTGTCTGTGTGTCTGTGTGTGTGTGTGTCTGTGTGTCAGTGTGTTTGTGTATGTCTGTGTGTATCTGTGTCTGTGTATCTGTCTGTCTGTCTGTCTGTCTGTCTGTCTGTCTGTCTGTCTGTCTGTCTGTCTGTCTGTCTGTCTGTCTGTCTGTCTGTTTGTCTGTCTGTGTGTCTGTGTATCTGTCTGTCTGTGTGTATGTCTGTGTGTCTGTGTGTGTGTGTCTGTCTGTCTGTCTGCTTGTCTGTCTGTCTATCTATCTGTTTGTCTGACTGTGTGTCTGTGTATCTGTCTGTCTGTCTGTCTGTCTGTCTGTCTGTCTGTCTGTGCGTGTGTGTGTGTGTGTGTGTGTGTGTGTGTCTGTCTGTCTGTCTGTCTCTTTTTCTCTTTTTCTCTCTCCCTCCCACAGTGCCATCACCACGTCCGCACACCCCTGTGGTGCCAGACGGGGGCCATTCGTCTTACAAAGAGGGGGGAAGGGTGTGAGCTGGGGAGGGGGCTGGGGTAGGGGCAGGAGATGGAGAGACCCGAGGACCCAGGGCGGTCCTGGGGAAGCAATGCGATTGCCTGCTTGCTGTAATTATGACTGATCGCACATCTATGAATGCGGGAGCCAGCGTCCCTCCCCAGTGCCGGCCTGCCTGGGAGTTTTCCACGTCGTATCATTCCCTCGTTAGTGGCCAGACGGCCATTGCGGGCTGCAGGATCCTTGGAAACTGAGAGTGCTTCCCTTTTTTGATCAGCAACGCCACGCCTTACTGGAAATCTGAGATCTCGTCTGTGGAATGTTTAAAGCTATCTCAAGGTTAGACTGGCGGTCAGTCATTGGCAAGGTCTGGATAGTTCTTCGGTCTCGTCTGCTTTCGATTATGTGGTCTCTCTGTAATTGGGTCCGACGTTGGGGGTGGGGAATTCGGAGATAGTTTGTTTCTTTTCGGATTTTGTTTTAGGAAGAAAAAAGGTATGTTTGGTGGTGTTCCAGTTGGCATCAGGGATGTCTTGAACAATTGCCCCCCCCCCCTCGTTTTTCTTCCTGTCAGCCCCCAACTTTCTACTTCCAATGCAATTCGTTACCCCTGCATTCGCTTGTCCCAATGCACATCGTTCAATAGTCTTCATAACGTATTCCTTATTAACAGACTATTCTGAAAAAAGAAAATCAAAAGGTTCCTTCCTGTGATTGTGTATCTTTCCACAAAATATGCAGATATTGTACCCCAAAAATTGCTTTTGTAAGGAAATAATTATTTGGGACCAGGTACTTTCATAAGTAGATACTTTTGCTCACTTAAATTTCAATACCAACTCAGTTTGGATGCGTAAGTAATTACAGTTTGTTTCTTCTGCATCAAAAAGTTCTGAGTGCTGGAGTCTGTGTGGCTTGATTTTGAACTTAGGAAATGTGAGTGTGCTTGTACAAAGCAGGGGATGACCAGACTATCCTAGTTTGACTGAGCAGTCATAATTTTATTGTCAAAATAGTGATTCCCGAGAAGGCATTATTCAGTTGTGTATAACTCCATACCAGATTATCTGATTCAAGAACGATGTTAATAATTATAGAGCGTAAAATTGTATTTTATAATGCCACATAACTCACGATCAACCGAAAGCACGATGTGATTTAAATCGTGATGTGGGGATGATTTCGTATCCCTCATCTCCAAATATCTCTTTCAACACTTCTAGCAATCGTGTTTGAGCATCGTAGCTATGTAGTTGTATGGTTAAACGCTACAAACCCATTCTAAAGCAAAATACGGTACGCACGTACCCATGGCTGAATCAGCGTGACCTCAGCAGCACAGGCAGGTCTACGATGGAACTGCTCAAACTATGGTTGCAAACTCCCAATTCAGATAAGCTCCCTTATCAGTCTAAAGAGTCTAAAGAATTACCGATGTTTATGTCTACTTCCTGTCAAGGACAGTGACAAGGACACGGGAATAGTTCAGAAGAAGAGGCTATTTCAGGAAGACGAATATTGTTAGGTAGTGTAGACAGTCCGCAATTCCTTTGTGGAAACCTAACTGGATCAGACCTTCACGGAATTGAACAGAAACCCCACTGACCCTATTTGGTCCTTGTCTGTCCTTCTCTTCTATTTAAGGAGACGCGGATGGAATTGTCAGGAACAGTTTCGCTGTATGGGTGCATAGGTTACACAGACTTCGTCTTCTGCAGCAAGTCGGACAAACATATGTAACAAAAATGAAGACAGGCTGAAACCTTCTTTTTGTACTTTTCTTTTTAGGAAGCTATTTTTACATCCTTAGACGTGGACAACTCTCGTTCATTACCGCCAATTTCGAAGGCCACGCATAACTTTCAACCCTTCTCAAAAACATCCTTTGGAAACAGTACAGATGCGGAGTAGCTTGTTACTCACAACCTGTCACCCCAAGAGGCGCCAGCGGTCCATCACAGGGAGGGTCCCCTAATCTTCCCTTTCTTCCCCCTTGTCCCTCTGTGAGCTTCCCAGTCGTTCCAATCTTCATCTGGGGGATCACAGCCCGGGCAAGAGAGGGAGGCGGGAGCAATGGGTCCCCATTGTTCCTGGATGGCTGACGCCGAGGTAGGCCAAGGAGCACAGCCCTGGCTCCATTCATCATTCATGAGACCACGACTGCTCTGTTCTTGGAGCCGCCATAGAGCCCCAGACTGAGAGTGGGAGAGTCCCCAGTCTTCTGAGAGTTGCGCCATTTCTACTCTCCCCCTCTCCCCCGGCCATCCCTGCCACCCTGTACCTCCCTCCTTTTCCCAAGTTGTCTCCCCACCATTTTCTACGCTGCAAAGAATAAAACAAAGTAGTTTGCTTTCCTTTCAAATGGGAGGTTCAAATAGTCTTTTCGTCCTCCTCGTCCTCATCCTCCTATCCACCTAGTCCACCTCGTCCTCATCCTCCTCGTTCATCTTCTCCTTGTCCTCGTCCACCTCGTTCACCCTCTCCTTGTCCTCGTCTTCCTCGTTTTCGTCTACCTCCTCGTCCTCGTCCTCCTCGTCCTCCTCGTCCTCTTCGACTTCGTCCTCAATCCTCTTCGTCCTCATCCTTCTCGTTCTCGTCTTCTTCGTCCTCCTTGTCATCCTCGTCCTCCTCGACCTTGTCCTCATCTTCCTCGTCCTCATCCTTCTCGTCCTTGTCCTCTTCGTCCTTCTCCTCGTCCTCTTTGTCCTCCTCCCCCTCCACTCCTCTTCGTCCTTCTCCTCCTACCTTCTCCTTCGCCCTTTCCCTCCTTATCCTCCTACTCCTCCTCTTCGTCGTCAACTTTGTCCCACTGCTTTTTCATAGTATTTTGTAAAATTTGATGACAGCAGACCTCTGAAGTATTCACAATTCACACCGTTTGCGCGCTTCAGCTTTTAGGAAAGCAAAGTACATCTCACTCTTTCTGTCTGGAATTCTCACTCCTTCGATACCAGAGTCGATGTGTCTATTATTGTATATTTTCTAAGTGGGATTTGCTTTTGGAATTGAATGCATTTAAAAAGTCTTCGATTATTTATGTGTTTAGTCATGTAAACTGCAAGACAAAACTATCTGTAGCACTCATCCGCCTTTACAGCAAATGTCAATATCATGGCTGCCTCCGCTTCGGTAGCCCGAACAGGAACATTGACGTCTCTTGTTGTTACGTCATTTCCTGCATGGCTGCACTTACTTCCGGTGTTGTGGTCAGATCCGGGGACCAGAACTGACGAAGCGGAACTTTCATGGAAAGCGAGTAAAATTGGAACGAAGCGCTGAACCGGCTTCACTGCAGTAGTGGTTCAATGCCGCTGGCATGCCTAGCCCAGGACGCTCATAGCGAAACTCGTAGAATGTAGTTCTGTTTCAAACTTCTTGTCACCATTGCGAACGAAATGAGTTCATTCTGCTTAGATTTGTATGAAAAGGTAGCATTGGATATGTGTATAACAGCGGAAGAAAAATTTGGAGACGCTTGAATTGTTTGAAAGTTCTGATGGAAGAAAATTGTCTACTTGGAGGAAAGGGGTTATTGCGCTATAGAAAATTTGTCTTTATGTATGTGCATCTATGTTTTGCACTGATGCATCATTGCATGTTGAAGATGTTCACATTTGCAAGTTAACAAGGCTTTGTATGCCAGTAAATGGTACGACGACAAGTAGACAGCTGCAGCAATGTAACCATTCTCACCGCCACAACTACAATCGCCTCCACGATCAAGACCACCACAACGACAGCAACATCCACACAACCAACAACAGAAGCATCATCATCATCATCATCATCATCATCATCATCATCATCATCATCATCATCATCATCATCATCATCATCATCATCATCATTTACTACTACTACTACTACTACTACTACTACTACTACTACTACTACTACTACAGCAACAGCAGCAGCAGCTGCAACAGCAACAGCAGCAGCAGCAACAGTATAAACAGTGAAGAAGCACAACTACTTTCCAGTCTCTGACAAAGCTCCTCACTTCCACAAAGCCTTCCTTACAGAAAATCAGCACATATTAGCAGTAGCAGCCATGTCGTTCAGAGTCATCAGTAGGTCACATCCAACTAAGATGTCCATACCATAGCTTATCAATCCATGCATACGTATTCCCCAGTAAAGATGTGCGAGTATTCCTGCTCAGCTCACGAAGGCTTGGACATCGGCATCACGTAGCTCGAGGGTTTGTGCTTATCACGTATGCCGCTGCCCCAGCAGGAGACGGTGGCACCCATGGGATTTTTGCAGACTGCACAGAAGTCCGTCTCCCAGTCGCGCCTCGCCGTTCAAGTCTCCGGGCACAGGTTAATGTGCTTTCCTGTCTGCACGGACCTGCGTTCTTCGCGGACAAGACCTGGAATCAATGTCATTTCTCGGTATTGGCTCTTCTGTGGGTCGTCATGGCGCTCAAATAGAGTGGGGTGAAGTCATTCGATGAAGATGAAAAAGGAATAGTAGCATAAAACTGTCTGAGAGGATGAACGGTCTGTAATGCCAAATGGCCGTATGGGAATTTCCCTTTACTGGCGGTGGTAATGTAGGCGTGTCGTGGTGACATGGCTGGCCCTCCGTAGTGGTGAGATTATAAAGTACGCGTAGACACCTAACTCTGGTTGTTTTTATGGATAGCCTTGTTGATTGCACAACACCCCATGTTACGTCCCTTTTGCGTTGAAGCCGAATCGCGTCTTGAAAGCAAACGCCGAGTGACAGCCCGTGGAAGAAACCGCCTGAACATATTGACCCAGGTCTGTTTCTACACAGAGCCAAACAGTTCGTGTCAAGCAACCAAGTGGTCGTGCATTCATGGATAGTGGGACATGTTACAATTGTGGGCCTAGTTTAGAGTTTATTGCCTTTGCCAAATGTATTTTCGTCAGTCTGCCCCTTGTACAGTGACGACAACCAGTCAGAGATTGCTTATAGAAAAAACTCCAGATAGCGTCGCTTTGAAGGCACACAACTGTGCCATACATTCGTCCAGTTTCTTGACCGCACAATCAAGGAAAAATATTGGTGCGACATTGTCTTGAAGAGGCCTCCAGTAGGGATGCAGGTGTGCTGGTTAGCTGGAGAGCAAAGTAGATAAAGTATGTGCAAATGGAGCAATTTCGCGGCAGCTGGCGATGCCATTCGCCACAGTCTGAGTGCTACACCTCGACAAGCAAGTGTAACAGTGCCCAAGCTAAGTTAACTAATTATGCGGGCAACGTAAAATATTGCTGTTGTCGTCGCGGTCATCGCCATCAGCGTCGTTGCTGAAAAGTTGTGGTCGGTACTGCTTTACACCAGAATGTGTTGGGGCGTCTCTCTACGGGCAGATCTCGTATTCTTCCATGTCTGTTTTAGTGTGGGCCACCCCGAGCTGGAAGAAAGTTGACCTCTTGAAATAAGGTCAGACAGGGCAAGCGTCTGCATATCCTTTCGGTCAAACGGATGTGACAATCCGAATGTACGGTAAACGGAATTTCAACTGTGTTGCAGTAGCGGTGCAGTGTCCAGGTATGGAGTTTCAATCCTTTTTTTGAATGTCCGGCCTTCTCTCATTTCCATTCTGTCCGGCCTTCTCTCATTTCCATTCTATCAAAACTCGTCGCATGCTAACATTCTTGTGCAGATGTAGATCCGTGCAAAAGTTTAATCAAATACGTGATCTGCATCAGCAGGGAAAAACCCTATAGTCTTTTCCAGCTTCTAGCAGAAGCGAAAGGTTCACATATGAACAACACATCCAGTTAAACCAATTTATCAATCATCAATTGCCCATATCAAGTCACGGACGAGGCTTTTTTAAAGTGAAGCATCCATTGCTATCGATGAAAACTGAAGCTCATTTATTTCCGGGACAATTTGTGGACCAAGGAAAAACCATCGCACCCCAAAGGCTGGGAACACCCCAGATTGCCCACCTTGCACCATCTGGTTAACGTCAAAGACGCTTCAATTCTCTAGAGCCCGGGGAATATTTCAATCGACTTATTAGCTTCCATACGGGTTGATTGACAAACTGGCTGGCCGGTCGTGGCTGTAAAGAACCGTTAGAAGCTGGGGTGCGGGCACAAGCTGTATTGACCCCGTCTGCCAGGACACGGGTGAAATATTGCCTCGCCCACGTTTCGGG
>JAWQFJ010025860.1:35000-85898 GCA_034096865.1 Theodoxus fluviatilis | reverse complement strand
AGTTCTTTAAGCGTATAGTACGGACGGTTGGATATGTGCATCATACAGACCGACAAATATTTTAGTTCTCATATTTTTAAGAACCCACCACATTTTAAATAACTGTATTGTCTTTTGTTTGGATGTAATGGTCAGACTACGGATACTGCTGGTTATTGTTAAATAGAGAAGATATGACCCAGATAGCTGTAACCGTTCACCACATCCAAGTTGTTTCCCGTTTGAGAACCATTTTTCACTGTGAGGTAGGTACCCTCCTGTCCGGAAAACCATGATCTTTGTCTTATCTGTGTTTATTTCCAGATCAATGCGTTTTGACGCGTGTGCATGATTGTATAACCGAGTTTGAAGTCTTACGGGTGTGGTCGACAAAATGCTCCATCATCTGCTCAGATGAGGAAGTACATTTATGTCTTTCCAGTTACAATTTGTACACAATGTGTACCGTTTTCCCGAATATAGTCTGCAACTTGGTTGATGCAGAGAGAAAACTTTATAGGTGACTATATGGCACCCTGTTTTGTACCGATGGAGCAGTCGATGGTCTCGGAATGGATACCCTTCTATCTGACACAAGCTTTCACTTGAGCGTACATGGATTGTAGCATACCAATACATTTTGTTGAGACATTTGATTGTGCAATTACATTCCAAAGGATCCGGCTGTAAACAGAATCAAAGTATTTTTTGTGGTTGATAAATGCTACGTGTAGTTCCCCTCTGCCCCCATTATCGTTCACTAGAGACTTACTCTTGTTGAGGCAATAAACAAGCATTTATTAGATAAAATGAAATGTTTGCGTTAAAATGGAAACACGTTTTGACATCTGAATGATAAAAATAGTATCAGAACGAACTATTTTGGCGCAATTCTCTAATACGAAGGGTCAAGCCCATTACCTAAACATTGCGAACTGCGCCAGTCAATACTGACTCGGGTTCACAGAATACTCTGCCCCCTCCTTACAAATGTTTGGTTGTCATACAATACAACGTAATTATGTGGTCTGCAGTTGAATAACGAGCCCTAAGACAGCCTGTCCCGTGCATATTCTTCCTTTCTTTTCTGCCCATGTACGAAGTCTTTAGTTAGTACAGAGGTACAAAGCTTCCTCGTCGTGATGAATAGGGAGATAACTCAGCAATTCGATGGACCGAGGGTGTTCCCTTGTTTATGCAGAGATATGATAATGGACTTGCTCCAATCACGCGGAAATGACTGCTGAATGTTGCATTAAAGAGTCTTACCAGAAAAGGCAGCATGTCGCCACGACTTACCTTGAAAAACTTTTACATGATATTTTAAAGAAAAATCAACTGATTTAAAAAACATTAAGAAACACAAAATATATAGAAATCAATGTAGTCGTTTTTTCATCAACTGTGTCATTTTACAAGAAAATGCAAGCAAGAAGCATACGTGTATAGGTGTACGACAACGTTTTCTCTTCTTTTAGCATGATGAATGTCTCACGATACCGGATGCAGTACACATCATTTTTCGTGGCTACAATGAAAGATGCTGTCTGCAGTCAGCCTTTAACGGGCAAGAACACAAGCAAATGAAAAGAAAGGACGTAATAACGTATTGTATGCATGCGCAGATCTTCGCAATGGATGACCACTTCGTCAGTGGTTGCGTTTGACAGACAAGAAGGTCAATCCTTTCATCAGTCAAGGCCAAATTGCCTGTCGTTTTCGTCTGGGTAGTCCTCATTATTTCGCTGAGAAGGGGATACCATCTGTCGAATCTGGGTATCGATATTTTAGATGCGTCTGTGAGCTCTCTTTGTCTGCATCTCACGTCGAAAACTCAATCTTTCAGCAGGCGGCACCTTGGTCGTGTGGGCGAGCTCTAGTGAAGACGTGAAGACGTTCGTATCGTTTGTGAAGACGTTCCTACAGCACTAGTCGTCTCGAGAGAAAGAAAGCGAAAACTTTTCGCGGAAAAAGAAAACTGTAGTTGCTACATTCCCTTTGCAGCTTCCAGTTTTTACTGAAATTATGGTTTTCAGGGCACCAAACTTCCGTTTAAGCACACATTTTTCTCTCTGAGGGCGCATGTGCGCCTTGTCCTCTGCGTGTCTGACATTTGCTTAATTGTCAAAATGGAGAGCAGGTCGTGCAAAAAATCAGGGGAAATCTCCATGTGCTAGCCAGAGCTGTATTTTGCCGGTGCAAAACTACCAAAATAAAATGCGTGGGCTCTCATTTGGATCCATTTCAACAGAGAGCACTTTTTCACCCAACCTGCACACATAAATGACGGTCGCTCTCATTAGAAGCCTCAGGAAGTCAGAAGAAAGTACTTTTTGTCAGTGGACAACGACGAATCGAAAACTTTTTTCTGCACAGCCATGAGAGTAGTTTGTACAATTTGAAATGTGTGTGTGTGTGTGTGTGTGTGTGTGTGTGTGTGTGTGTGTGTGTGTGTGTGTGTGTGTGTGTGTGTGTGTGTGCGTGTGTCCGTCCGTCCCTCCCTCTATCTTCGTCTTTGTGTGTGTGTGTGTGTGTGTGTGTGTGTGTGTGTGTGTGTGTGTGTGTGTGTGTGTGTGTGTTTTTTGCTGATTTGTATTGACGCGTGTAAGACCTGAATCCGCCACTTTCTCCACTGACATCTCTCATGTTTCCTGCAAGGCCGTGTCAGAGACTGACGATTTCAGGAGACCGAGTTGCTCGCTACAGAGCAAATGCGATCGAGCATAAGAAAACCAATCTAAAGTCTCAAAATGACAAAACTGGATTTCTTCAATCGCATAATTATGTAATTTTGATAACTGTTTATAAGAAAACAACGTCATATAGCACAAATGATTTTTATTTTGCTTTGTGTAAAGCCGCAGAAAACGAGACAATACTTAACCCCTAACAAAGTTGCTGGTGATTTGCTCAAAATCTTTGTAGGATACTACAGCCTGGTTTTTCCATGCACGGTCAAAAATGTTATGTTGCGCACAAGCTGATGAAATTGTAATCTATGTGTCAGAGCATTTTCTCCTAAATGCCTCCCAATGTTCATATACACGTCCCTTTTCCTTGCCCTTCATATTATTTCTTTAAAGCCAGTTTCCATGCGTTGTAGTTTGTACAACTCAGTTTCATCACGTGTATTAGATATTTATTTACATTTCCAAATGTAAGAAAAATGAGCCAATTTATAAAATTCAACCCTCAGGGTTTTGGATGTTGATATTACTGCACTTTAAGGGTTGAAGAAGAAATGTACAGAGGTCTCTTTCTTTCTTTATTTTTCGTTAACCGTACGAAAAAGGTTCAAAATGCGTCAACATGTCTTTTCATATTCTCAGATTTTATGTTCTATCCTTGTTCTCTACTTATAAAATGTCTGCCTCATTCCATTTTCACTTTGTGTTGTATACTGTGCCAATCATACTGGCTGTGTTAGTTTGTGAAGACTGATTTCTCATCAAAGTATTACGCATTCTCAAATCTCTTTTCGGCGAAAGTTCCAAAGTGGTGGTGTTTCATGATACTGCACTCTCTGCACAATTGCTTTTTAAAATGTGACAGTTCTGCCTCATTGATGCTTGCTACATCAGTCAGATTTGTCACAATGCTTCTCTGAAGCATGCTCTTCGAGAGTAAACCCAAAACTGGCGGAAACCAAAGGACGAGTTTTCTGTAGAGGTTGCCTCTGAGTGAGGTCGATAGCAGCCAGACAGAGTGACCACGACAGAGGCTTAGGCAACAGCAGTCTTTATAGGATGAAGTCATGCCATGTGCCGACAAAGCAGGTGGAAAATCGGAAGAAATCCCATGATTCACGGATCTCGGAAAACTGCCGGCGTTTCAGGCGATTTGAAATGATTCACTCGGTGCAGGAAATCCCAGCTCTTGCTTGGAACTCATCGATTTCCGGAAGGAGAGATCTCCCGAGCAAACTTACTCCGCAGTGACCTTTGTTAGGCCGTACCCATTCCTTCCTACTCCGTCTATCTACATTGATTTCTCCTGTCCTGCGTGGACGTTAACTTCCCCTGTCTAATGCTTGCATTTAGCGCTAAGCTTTGACCTACATTTAACTTAACTGCCGAAAGCCAGTTTGAGTAATGCAGATTGTGGCGTGGACACTTCGTCTTAGCAATGCAGCCAGGACCAGAATTTGAAATAGTCTGCAAAATGTAAGTTGCAGTCATTAGATGGATCTTGTTGACAGAGGTAGAACGATTAATGGTATCTAATTTTTGTTTCACCAAAATTTTCCTTATTCCTCCTCCTTTCCTCTTTCCCCCCTTCCACCCCCCCTCCCCCGTCCCACGCCCGCCGGTTGCGGGGGGCAAGGGGCGGGGGTGGGACGGGGGAGGGGGGGTGGAAGGGGGGAAAGAGGAAAGGAGGAGGAATAAGGAAAATTTTGGTGAAACAAAAATTAGATACCATTAATCGTTCTACCTCTGTCAACAAGATTAACATATAATGACTGCAACTTACATTTTGCAGACTATTTCAAATTCTGGTCCTGGCTGCATTGCTAAGACGAAGTGTCCACGCCACAATCTGCATTACTCAAACTGGCTTTCGGCAGTTAAGGTAAATGTAGGTCAAAGCTTAGCGCTAAATGCAAGCATTAGACAGGGGAAGTTAACGCCCACACAGGACAGGAGAAATCAATGTAGATAGACGGAGTAGGAAGAAATGGGTACGACCTAACAAAGGTCACTGCGGAGTAAGTTTGCTCGAGAGATCTCTCCTTCCGGAAATCGATGAGTTCCAAGCAAGAGCTGGGATTTCCTGCACCGAGTGAATCATTTCAAATCGCCTGAAACGCCGGCAGTTTTCCGAGATCCGTGAATCATGGGGTTTCTTCCGATTTTCCACCTGCTTTGTCGGCACATGGCATGACTTCATCCTATAAAGACTGCTGTTGCCTAAGCCTCTGTCGTGGTCACTCTGTCTGGCTGCTATCGACCTCACTCAGAGGCAACCTCTACAGAAAACTCGTCCTTTGGTTTCCGCCAGTTTTGGGTTTACTCTCGAAGAGCATGCTTCAGAGAAGCATTGTGACAAATCTGACTGAAGTAGCAAGCATCAATGATGCAGAACTGTCACATTTTAAAAAGCAATTGTGCAGAGAGTTCAGTATCATGAAACACCACCACTTTGGAACTTTCGCCGAAAAGAGATTTGAGAATGCATAATACTTTGATGAGAAATCAGTCTTCACGAACTAACACAGCCAGTATGATTGGCACATTATACAATACAAAGTGAAAATGGAATGAGGCAGACATTTTATAAGTAGAGAACAAGGGTAGAACATAAAATCTGAGAATATGAAAAGACATTTTGACGCATTTGGAACCTTTTTCATACGGTTAACGAAAAAAAAGAAAGAAAGAGACCTCTGTACATATCTTCTTCAACCCTTACGGTGCAGTAATATCAACATGCAAAACCCTGAGGATTGCATTTTTTTAATTGGCTCATTTTTCTAACATTTGGAAATGTAAATAAATATCTAATACACGTGATGAAACTGAGTTTTACAAACTACAACACATGGAAACTGGCTTTAAAGAAATAATATGAAGGGCAAGGAAAAGGGACGTGTATATGAACATTGGGAGGCATTTAGAGAAAATGCTCTGACACATAGATTACAATTTCATCAGCTTGTGCGCAACATAACATTTTTGACCGTGCATGGAAAAACCAGGCTGTAGTATCCTACAGAGATTTTGAGCAAATCCCAGCAACTTTGTTAGGGGTTAAGTATTGTCTCGTTTTCTGCGGCTTTACACAAAGCAAAATAAAAATCCTCTGTGCTATATGACGTTGTTTTCTTATAAACATTTATCAAAATTACACAATCATGCGATTGAAGAAATCCAGTTTTGTCATTTTGAGACTTTAGATTGGTTTTCTTATGCTCGATCGCATTTGCTCTGTAGCGAGCAACTCGGTTTCCTGGAATCGTCAGTCTCTGACACGGCCTTGCAGGACACATGAGAGATGTCAGTGGAGACAGTGGCGGATTCAGGTCTTACACGCGTCAATAAAAATCAACAAAACACACACACAAACACACACACACACACACACACACACACACACACACACACACACACACACAAAGACGAAGATAGAGGGAGGGACGGACGGACACACTCACACACACACACACACACACACACACACACACACACACACACACACACACACACACACACACACACACACACACCCATTTCAAATTGTACAAACTACTCTCATGGCTGTGCAGAAAAAAGTTTTCGATTCGTCGTTGTCCACTGACAAAAAGTACTTTCTTCTGACTTCCTGAGGCTTCTAATGAGAGCGACCGTCATTTATGTGTGCAGGTTGGGTGAAAAAGTGCTCTCTGTTGAAATGGATCCAAATGAGAGCCCACGCATTTTATTTTGGTAGTTTTGCACCGGCAAAATACAGCTCTGGCTAGCACATGGAGATTTCCCCTGATTTTTTGCACGACCTGCTCTCCATTTTGACAATTAATCAAATGTCAGAGACGCAGAGGGCAAGGCGTACATGCGCCCTCAGAGAGAAAAATGTGTGCTTAAACGGAAGTTTGGTGCCCTGAAAACCATAATTTCAGTAAAAACTGGAAGCTGCAAAGGGAATGTAGCAACTACAGTTTTCTTTTTCCGCGAAAAGTTTTCGCTTTCTTTCTCTCGAGACGACTAGTGCTGTAGGGACGTCTTCACAAACGATACGAACGTCTTCACGTCTTCACCAGAGCTCGCCCACACGACCAAGGTGCCGCCTGCTGAAAGATTGAGTTTTCGACGTGAGATGCAGACAAAGAGAGCTCACAGACGCATCTAAAATATCGATACCCAGATTCGACAGATGGTATCCCCTTCTCAGCGAAATAATGAGGACTACCCAGACGAAAACGACAGGCAATTTGGCCTTGACTGATGAAAGGATTGGCCTTCTTGTCTGTCAAACGCAACCACTGACGAAGTGGTCATCCATTGCGAAGATCTGCGCATGCATACAATACGTTATTACGTCCTTTCTTTTCATTTGCTTGTGTTCTTGCCCGTTAAAGGCTGACTGCAGACAGCATCTTTCATTGTAGCCACGAAAAATGATGGGTACTGCATCCGGTATCGTGAGACATTCATCATGCTAAAAGAAGAGAAAACGTTGTCGTACACCTATACACGTATGCTTCTTGATTGCATTTTCTTGTAAAATGACACAGTTGATGAAAAAACGACTGCATTGATTTCTATATATTTTGTGTTTCTTAATGTTTTTTAAATCAGTTGATTTTTCTTTAAAATATCATGTAAAAGTTTTTCAAGGTAAGTCGTGGCGACATGCTGCCTTTTCTGGTAAGACTCTTTAATGCAACATTCGACAGTCATTTCCGCGTGATTGGAGCAAGTCCATTATCATATCTCTGCATAAACAAGGGAACACCCTCGGTCCATCGAATTGCTGAGTTATCTCCCTATTCATCACGACGAGCAAGCTTTGTACCTCTGTACTAACTAAAGACTTCGTACATGGGCAGAAAAGAAAGGAAGAATATGCACGGGACAGACTGTCTTAGGGCTCGTTATTCAACTGCAGACCACATAATTACGTTGTATTGTATGACAACCAAACATTTGTAAGAAGGGGGCAGAGCATTCTGTGAACCCGAGTCAATATTGACTCTGGCGCAGTTCGCAATGAATGCGTAATGGGCTTGATTCTTCGCATTACAGAATTGCGCCAAAACTAGTTCATTCTGATACTATTTTTATCTCCACTTTTTACAGAAATCATTCAGATGTCAAAACGTGTTTCCATTTCAACACAAATATTTTATTTTATCGAATAAATGCTTGTTTATTGCTTCAACAAGAGTAAGTAAAGAGTTCTGTGCGAAATAGTCTTTGAGCTACTTTAACGTCGTATGTCAGCGAGCAGATCTGCTATCCCACAAACCTCTCGTGTGACCTCCATTTGCATATATCGGACGAAAACCTTCCATCACGTGATGTCAACTGGGCTAGAGACACTTTCGCCAGTAGACGAAATCTCAAGTGAACGACAATGGGGGCAGAGGGGAACTACACGTAGCATGTATCAACCACAAAAAATACTTTGATTCTGTTTACAGCCGGATCCTTTGGAATGTAATTGCACAATCAAATGTCTCAACAAAATGTATTGGTATGCTACAATCCATGTATGCTCAAGTGAAAGCTTGTGTCAGATAGAAGGGTATCCTTTCCGAGACATTCGACTGCTCCATCGGTACAAAACAGGGTGCCATAGAGTCACCTATAAAGTTTTCTCTCTGCATCAACCAAGTTCAGACTATATTCGGGAAAACGGTACACATTGTGTACAAATTGTAACTGGAAAGACATAAATGTACTTCCTCATCTGAGCAGATGATGGAGCATTTTGTCGACCACACCCGTAGGACTTCAAACTCGGTTATACAATCATGCACACACGTCAAAACGCATTGATCTGGAAATAAACACAGATAAGACAAAGATCATGGTTTTCCGGACAGGAGGGTACCTACCTCACAGTGAAAAATGGTTCTCAAACGGGAAACAACTTGGATGTGGTGAACGCTTACAGCTATCTGGGTCATATCTTCTCTATTTAACAATTACCAGCAGTATCCGTAGTCTGACCATTACATCGAAACAAAAGACAATACAGTTATTTAAAATGTGGTGGGTTCTTAAAAATATGAGACCTAAAATATTTGTCTGTCTCTTTGATGCACATATCCAGCCGTCCAAACTATACGCTTAAAGAACTGCAGTACCGGGGTTGGGCCAATGTAGTAAGTAGTACGCTTAAAGAAGAGCAGTACCGGGGTTGGGCCAATGTAGTAAGTAGTACGCTTAAAGAAGTGCAGTACCGGGGTTGGGCCAATGTAGTAAGTAGTACGCTTAAAGAACTGCAGTACCGGGGTTGGGCCAATGTAGTAAGTAGTACGCTTAAAGAAGTGCAGTACCGGGGTTGGGCCAATGTAGTAAGTAGTACGCTTAAAGAAGTGCTGTACCGGGGTTGGGCCAATGTAGTAAGTAGTACGCTTAAAGAAGAGAAGTACCGGGGTTGGGCCAATGTAGTAAGTAGTACGCTTAAAGAAGTGCAGTACCGGGGTTGGGCCAATGTAGTAAGTAGTACGCTTAAAGAACTGCAGTACCGGGGTTGGGCCAATGTAGTAAGTAGTACGCTTAAAGAAGTGCAGTACCGGGGTTGGGCCAATGTAGTAAGTAGTACGCTTAAAGAAGTGCAGTACCGGGGTTGGGCCAATGTAGTAAGTAGTACGCTTAAAGAAGTGCAGTACCGGGGTTGGGCCAATGTAGTAAGTAGTACGCTTAAAGAACTGCAGTACCGCGGGTTGGGCCAATGTAGTAAGTAGTACGCTTAAAGAAGTGCAGTACCGGGGTTGGGCCAATGTAGTAAGTAGTACGCTTAAAGAAGAGCAGTACCGGGGTTGGGCCAATGTAGTAAGTAGTACGCTTAAAGAAGTGCAGTACCGGGGTTGGGCCAATGTAGTAAGTAGTACGCTTAAAGAAGTGCAGTACCGGGGTTGGGCCAATGTAGTAAGTAGTACGCTTAAAGAAGTGCAGTACCGGGGTTGGGCCAATGTAGTAAGTAGTACGCTTAAAGAAGTGCAGTACCGGGGTTGGGCCAATGTAGTAAGTAGTACGCTTAAAGAAGTGCAGTACCGGGGTTGGGCCAATGTAGTAAGTAGTACGCTTAAAGAAGTGCAGTACCGGGGTTGGGCCAATGTAGTAAGTAGTACGCTTAAAGAAGTGCAGTACCGGGGTTGGGCCAATGTAGTAAGTAGTACGCTTAAAGAAGTGCAGTACCGGGGTTGGGCCAATGTAGTAAGTAGTACGCTTAAAGAAGTGCAGTACCGGGGTTGGGCCAATGTAGTAAGTAGTACGCTTAAAGAAGAGCAGTACCGGGGTTGGGCCAATGTAGTAAGTAGTACGCTTAAAGAAGAGCAGTACCGGGGTTGGGCCAATGTAGTAAGTAGTACGCTTAAAGAAGAGCAGTACCGGGGTTGGGCCAATGTAGTAAGTAGTACGCTTAAAGAAGAGCAGTACCGGGGTTGGGCCAATGTAGTAAGTAGTACGCTTAAAGAAGTGCAGTACCGGGGTTGGGCCAATGTAGTAAGTAGTACGCTTAAAGAAGTGCAGTACCGGGGTTGGGCCAATGTAGTAAGTAGTACGCTTAAAGAAGTGCAGTACCGGGGTTGGGCCAATGTAGTAAGTAGTACGCTTAAAGAAGTGCAGTACCGGGGTTGGGCCAATGTAGTAAGTAGTACGCTTAAAGAAGTGCAGTACCGGGGTTGGGCCAATGTAGTAAGTAGTACGCTTAAAGAAGTGCAGTACCGGGGTTGGGCCAATGTAGTAAGTAGTACGCTTAAAGAAGTGCAGTACCGGGGTTGGGCCAATGTAGTAAGTAGTACGCTTAAAGAAGTGCAGTACCGGGGTTGGGCCAATGTAGTAAGTAGTACGCTTAAAGAAGTGCAGTACCGGGGTTGGGCCAATGTAGTAAGTAGTACGCTTAAAGAAGTGCAGTACCGGGGTTGGGCCAATGTAGTAAGTAGTACGCTTAAAGAAGTGCAGTACCGGGGTTGGGCCAATGTAGTAAGTAGTACGCTTAAAGAAGTGCAGTACCGGGGTTGGGCCAATGTAGTAAGTAGTACGCTTAAAGAAGTGCAGTACCGGGGTTGGGCCAATGTAGTAAGTAGTACGCTTAAAGAAGTGCAGTACCGGGGTTGGGCCAATGTAGTAAGTAGTACGCTTAAAGAAGTGCAGTACCGGGGTTGGGCCAATGTAGTAAGTAGTACGCTTAAAGAAGTGCAGTACCGGGGTTGGGCCAATGTAGTAAGTAGTACGCTTAAAGAAGTGCAGTACCGGGGTTGGGCCAATGTAGTAAGTAGTACGCTTAAAGAAGTGCAGTACCGGGGTTGGGCCAATGTAGTAAGTAGTACGCTTAAAGAAGTGCAGTACCGGGGTTGGGCCAATGTAGTAAGTAGTACGCTTAAAGAAGTGCAGTACCGGGGTTGGGCCAATGTAGTAAGTAGTACGCTTAAAGAAGTGCAGTACCGGGGTTGGGCCAATGTAGTAAGTAGTACGCTTAAAGAAGTGCAGTACCGGGGTTGGGCCAATGTAGTAAGTAGTACGCTTAAAGAAGTGCAGTACCGGGGTTGGGCCAATGTAGTAAGTAGTACGCTTAAAGAAGTGCAGTACCGGGGTTGGGCCAATGTAGTAAGTAGTACGCTTAAAGAAGAGCAGTACCGGGGTTGGGCCAATGTAGTAAGTAGTACGCTTAAAGAAGTGCAGTACCGGGGTTGGGCCAATGTAGTAAGTAGTACGCTTAAAGAAGTGCAGTACCGGGGTTGGGCCAATGTAGTAAGTAGTACGCTTAAAGAAGTGCAGTACCGGGGTTGGGCCAATGTAGTAAGTAGTACGCTTAAAGAAGTGCAGTACCGGGGTTGGGCCAATGTAGTAAGTAGTACGCTTAAAGAAGAGAAGTACCGGGGTTGGGCCAATGTAGTAAGTAGTACGCTTAAAGAAGTGCAGTACCGGGGTTGGGCCAATGTAGTAAGTAGTACGCTTAAAGAAGTGCAGTACCGGGGTTGGGCCAATGTAGTAAGTAGTACGCTTAAAGAAGTGCAGTACCGGGGTTGGGCCAATGTAGTAAGTAGTACGCTTAAAGAAGTGCAGTACCGGGGTTGGGCCAATGTAGTAAGTAGTACGCTTAAAGAAGTGCAGTACCGGGGTTGGGCCAATGTAGTAAGTAGTACGCTTAAAGAAGTGCAGTACCGGGGTTGGGCCAATGTAGTAAGTAGTACGCTTAAAGAAGTGCAGTACCGGGGTTGGGCCAATGTAGTAAGTAGTACGCTTAAAGAAGTGCAGTACCGGGGTTGGGCCAATGTAGTAAGTAGTACGCTTAAAGAAGTGCAGTACCGGGGTTGGGCCAATGTAGTAAGTAGTACGCTTAAAGAAGTGCAGTACCGGGGTTGGGCCAATGTAGTAAGTAGTACGCTTAAAGAAGTGCAGTACCGGGGTTGGGCCAATGTAGTAAGTAGTACGCTTAAAGAAGTGCAGTACCGGGGTTGGGCCAATGTAGTAAGTAGTACGCTTAAAGAAGTGCAGTACCGGGGTTGGGCCAATGTAGTAAGTAGTACGCTTAAAGAAGTGCAGTACCGGGGTTGGGCCAATGTAGTAAGTAGTACGCTTAAAGAAGTGCAGTACCGGGGTTGGGCCAATGTAGTAAGTAGTACGCTTAAAGAAGGTGCAGTACCGGGGTTGGGCCAATGTAGTAAGTAGTACGCTTAAAGAAGTGCAGTACCGGGGTTGGGCCAATGTAGTAAGTAGTACGCTTAAAGAAGTGCAGTACCGGGGTTGGGCCAATGTAGTAAGTAGTACGCTTAAAGAAGTGCAGTACCGGGGTTGGGCCAATGTAGTAAGTAGTACGCTTAAAGAAGTGCAGTACCGGGGTTGGGCCAATGTAGTAAGTAGTACGCTTAAAGAAGTGCAGTACCGGGGTTGGGCCAATGTAGTAAGTAGTACGCTTAAAGAAGTGCAGTACCGGGGTTGGGCCAATGTAGTAAGTAGTACGCTTAAAGAAGTGCAGTACCGGGGTTGGGCCAATGTAGTAAGTAGTACGCTTAAGGAGTGCAGTACCGGGGTTGGGCCAATGTAGTAAGTAGTACGCTTAAAGAAGTGCAGTACCGGGGTTGGGCCAATGTAGTAAGTAGTACGCTTAAAGAAGTGCAGTACCGGGGTTGGGCCAATGTAGTAAGTAGTACGCTTAAAGAAGTGCAGTACCGGGGTTGGGCCAATGTAGTAAGTAGTACGCTTAAAGAAGTGCAGTACCGGGGTTGGGCCAATGTAGTAAGTAGTACGCTTAAAGAAGTGCAGTACCGGGGTTGGGCCAATGTAGTAAGTAGTACGCTTAAGGAGTGCAGTACCGGGGTTGGGCCAATGTAGTAAGTAGTACGCTTAAAGAAGTGAAGTACCGGGGTTGGGCAAATGTAGTAAGTAGTACGATTTAAGATGTGCAGTACCGGGGTTGGGCCAATGTAGTAAGTAGTACGCTTAAAGAAGTGCAGTACCGGGGTTGGGCCAATGTAGTAAGTAGTACGCTTAAAGAAGTGCAGTACCGGGGTTGGGCCAATGTAGTAAGTAGTACGCTTAAAGAAGTGCAGTACCGGGGTTGGGCCAATGTAGTAAGTAGTACGCTTAAAGAAGTGCAGTACCGGGGTTGGGCCAATGTAGTAAGTAGTACGCTTAAAGAAGTGCAGTACCGGGGTTGGGCCAATGTAGTAAGTAGTACGCTTAAAGAAGTGCAGTACCGGGGTTGGGCCAATGTAGTAAGTAGTACGCTTAAAGAAGTGCAGTACCGGGGTTGGGCCAATGTAGTAAGTAGTACGCTTAAAGAAGTGCAGTACCGGGGTTGGGCCAATGTAGTAAGTAGTACGCTTAAAGAAGTGCAGTACCGGGGTTGGGCCAATGTAGTAAGTAGTACGCTTAAAGAAGTGCAGTACCGGGGTTGGGCCAATGTAGTAAGTAGTACGCTTAAAGAAGTGCAGTACCGGGGTTGGGCCAATGTAGTAAGTAGTACGCTTAAAGAAGTGCAGTACCGGGGTTGGGCCAATGTAGTAAGTAGTACGCTTAAAGAAGTGCAGTACCGGGGTTGGGCCAATGTAGTAAGTAGTACGCTTAAAGAAGTGCAGTACCGGGGTTGGGCCAATGTAGTAAGTAGTACGCTTAAAGAAGTGCAGTACCGGGGTTGGGCCAATGTAGTAAGTAGTACGCTTAAAGAAGTGCAGTACCGGGGTTGGGCCAATGTAGTAAGTAGTACGCTTAAAGAAGTGCAGTACCGGGGTTGGGCCAATGTAGTAAGTAGTACGCTTAAAGAAGTGCAGTACCGGGGTTGGGCCAATGTAGTAAGTAGTACGCTTAAAGAAGTGCAGTACCGGGGTTGGGCCAATGTAGTAAGTAGTACGCTTAAAGAAGTGCAGTACCGGGGTTGGGCCAATGTAGTAAGTAGTACGCTTAAAGAAGTGCAGTACCGGGGTTGGGCCAATGTAGTAAGTAGTACGCTTAAAGAAGTGCAGTACCGGGGTTGGGCCAATGTAGTAAGTAGTACGCTTAAAGAAGTGCAGTACCGGGGTTGGGCCAATGTAGTAAGTAGTACGCTTAAAGAAGTGCAGTACCGGGGTTGGGCCAATGTAGTAAGTAGTACGCTTAAAGAAGTGCAGTACCGGGGTTGGGCCAATGTAGTAAGTAGTACGCTTAAAGAAGTGCAGTACCGGGGTTGGGCCAATGTAGTAAGTAGTACGCTTAAAGAAGTGCAGTACCGGGGTTGGGCCAATGTAGTAAGTAGTACGCTTAAAGAAGTGCAGTACCGGGGTTGGGCCAATGTAGTAAGTAGTACGCTTAAAGAAGTGCAGTACCGGGGTTGGGCCAATGTAGTAAGTAGTACGCTTAAAGAAGAGCAGTACCGGGGTTGGGCCAATGTAGTAAGTAGTACGCTTAAAGAAGTGCAGTACCGGGGTTGGGCCAATGTAGTAAGTAGTACGCTTAAAGAAGTGCAGTACCGGGGTTGGGCCAATGTAGTAAGTAGTACGCTTAAAGAAGTGCAGTACCGGGGTTGGGCCAATGTAGTAAGTAGTACGCTTAAAGAAGTGCAGTACCGGGGTTGGGCCAATGTAGTAAGTAGTACGCTTAAAGAAGTGCAGTACCGGGGTTGGGCCAATGTAGTAAGTAGTACGCTTAAAGAAGTGCAGTACCGGGGTTGGGCCAATGTAGTAAGTAGTACGCTTAAAGAAGTGCAGTACCGGGGTTGGGCCAATGTAGTAAGTAGTACGCTTAAAGAAGTGCAGTACCGGGGTTGGGCCAATGTAGTAAGTAGTACGCTTAAAGAAGTGCAGTACCGGGGTTGGGCCAATGTAGTAAGTAGTACGCTTAAAGAAGTGCAGTACCGGGGTTGGGCCAATGTAGTAAGTAGTACGCTTAAAGAAGTGCAGTACCGGGGTTGGGCCAATGTAGTAAGTAGTACGCTTAAAGAAGTGCAGTACCGGGGTTGGGCCAATGTAGTAAGTAGTACGCTTAAAGAAGTGCAGTACCGGGGTTGGGCCAATGTAGTAAGTAGTACGCTTAAAGAAGTGCAGTACCGGGGTTGGGCCAATGTAGTAAGTAGTACGCTTAAAGAAGTGCAGTACCGGGGTTGGGCCAATGTAGTAAGTAGTACGCTTAAAGAAGTGCAGTACCGGGGTTGGGCCAATGTAGTAAGTAGTACGCTTAAAGAAGTGCAGTACCGGGGTTGGGCCAATGTAGTAAGTAGTACGCTTAAAGAAGTGCAGTACCGGGGTTGGGCCAATGTAGTAAGTAGTACGCTTAAAGAAGTGCAGTACCGGGGTTGGGCCAATGTAGTAAGTAGTACGCTTAAAGAAGTGCAGTACCGGGGTTGGGCCAATGTAGTAAGTAGTACGCTTAAAGAAGTGCAGTACCGGGGTTGGGCCAATGTAGTAAGTAGTACGCTTAAAGAAGTGCAGTACCGGGGTTGGGCCAATGTAGTAAGTAGTACGCTTAAAGAAGTGCAGTACCGGGGTTGGGCCAATGTAGTAAGTAGTACGCTTAAAGAAGTGCAGTACCGGGGTTGGGCCAATGTAGTAAGTAGTACGCTTAAAGAAGTGCAGTACCGGGGTTGGGCCAATGTAGTAAGTAGTACGCTTAAAGAAGTGCAGTACCGGGGTTGGGCCAATGTAGTAAGTAGTACGCTTAAAGAAGTGCAGTACCGGGGTTGGGCCAATGTAGTAAGTAGTACGCTTAAAGAAGTGCAGTACCGGGGTTGGGCCAATGTAGTAAGTAGTACGCTTAAAGAAGTGCAGTACCGGGGTTGGGCCAATGTAGTAAGTAGTACGCTTAAAGAAGTGCAGTACCGGGGTTGGGCCAATGTAGTAAGTAGTACGCTTAAAGAACTGCAGTACCGGGGTTGGGCCAATGTAGTAAGTAGTACGCTTAAAGAAGTGCAGTACCGGGGTTGGGCCAATGTAGTAAGTAGTACGCTTAAAGAAGTGCAGTACCGGGGTTGGGCCAATGTAGTAAGTAGTACGCTTAAAGAAGTGCAGTACCGGGGTTGGGCCAATGTAGTAAGTAGTACGCTTAAAGAGGTGCAGTACCGGGGTTGGGCCAATGTAGTAAGTAGTACGCTTAAAGAAGTGCAGTACCGGGGTTGGGCCAATGTAGTAAGTAGTACGCTTAAAGAAGCGCAGTACCGGGGTTGGGCCAATGTAGTAAGTAGTACGCTTAAAGAAGTGCAGTACCGGGGTTGGGCCAATGTAGTAAGTAGTACGCTTAAAGAAGTGCAGTACCGGGGTTGGGCCAATGTAGTAAGTAGTACGCTTAAAGAAGTGCAGTACCGGGGTTGGGCCAATGTAGTAAGTAGTACGCTTAAAGAAGTGCAGTACCGGGGTTGGGCCAATGTAGTAAGTAGTACGCTTAAAGAGGTGCAGTACCGGGGTTGGGCCAATGTAGTAAGTAGTACGCTTAAAGAACTGCAGTACCGGGGTTGGGCCAATGTAGTAAGTAGTACGCTTAAAGAAGTGCAGTACCGGGGTTGGGCCAATGTAGTAAGTAGTACGCTTAAAGAGGTGCAGTACCGGGGTTGGGCCAATGTAGTAAGTAGTACGCTTAAAGAAGTGCAGTACCGGGGTTGGGCCAATGTAGTAAGTAGTACGCTTAAAGAAGTGCAGTACCGGGGTTGGGCCAATGTAGTAAGTAGTACGCTTAAAGAAGTGCAGTACCGGGGTTGGGCCAATGTAGTAAGTAGTACGCTTAAAGAACTGCAGTACCGGGGTTGGGCCAATGTAGTAAGTAGTACGCTTAAAGAAGAGAAGTACCGGGGTTGGGCCAATGTAGTAAGTAGTACGCTTAAAGAAGAGAAGTACCGGGGTTGGGCCAATGTAGTAAGTAGTACGCTTAAAGAGGTGCAGTACCGGGGTTGGGCCAATGTAGTAAGTAGTACGCTTAAAGAACTGCAGTACCGGGGTTGGGCCAATGTAGTAAGTAGTACGCTTAAAGAAGTGCAGTACCGGGGTTGGGCCAATGTAGTAAGTAGTACGCTTAAAGAAGTGCAGTACCGGGGTTGGGCCAATGTAGTAAGTAGAGGGATAGGTGGTGACCAACTGGACCAACGTATTCTTTCGCGATCTTATTCGTGGCCCTGAGAAAGGCTGTTTGGAGTGTGGTGAGTTTTCGGAGGAGTCTTCTTCGTCAGGCCAAAGATGAGAGAGACTGGCAGAGGTATGACTATGTAGGAGTGCTGGAAATCGGAATCCCTTGATGTCCAGGGCGATATAGACTCCCGTGGGGCGGCCATGTTAGTTTCAAAGCGAGGTCAGCATATCACGTAGTTTCAGCAACTCTCGTTAGCGCCCTGCCGTCTGCTTTGTCGTCTTATTCAAGGTCTGGAATTGTGTCGCTTGTGCCTCCTATCTGACTCGCAGACGTCGAGAAACGGCTGGAGAAAGATTCAGTACAGTGCATGACACACCATGCCATCGATTTCACATCGTTTCCTGCTGAGGCTGTAGTGTAAACAGTACCGATTAATGAACACTGACTACGAAGTATTGTTCTGTCCTAAACTCATGATGTAACATGTAATCGGATTCAGCAAGGAAACCTCTCATTTAGTTACACATACAATAAAAACAAATGATGTGATGGAAGATAGACAGTTTGTGGCATAAAGTTGACTCCATTTACCTCAGAAGATATGCCTTTTGATTGTTGTAAAGAGGCGATCAACTGCGGAGAGCATTGATAAATTCAATGCGGATTCAGTTGTTTAGAAAGTTTGTTGTAGATCTGCAGTACTTTCAAGGTAGATGCAGTAGCTTTTTTTAATGCATCAACCTATGTATCGTATTTACTGCCTTCCGGATCGCATAACTGCTACTTTGTGAACGATTTCCCCCGCTGCATATGGATTCGTATGAGAACCGGAGCGCACCCCATCTCTCTACGTGCTTTGTAAGAGGGGACCAACTCTTTGCTTGGCTTCCTGCTACAATAACCAACCAATAATAATTACTCATAATCAGTGGCCTTGCATAGTCTCCCAAGGCCGATAGACCTTAGAAATTACATTTATTCATTCATTTTTTTTATATTCAACGATAACGATGTGTCTGTGTCAAGTGTGTGTGAGTGCCGACAATCTGATGTGTGCAGTGATGATGGTTTCAATTGTACGGATTTTAAAACACTTTTCAAATAAGCACTCTCCATAAATGCATGTATGATTTTTTTTAAATGTACAATTTAAATGTTGTAGGTGTGCATCACTCGTCAAATTGCCTAATGATAATAGAACCACGCTGATTTTTTTGTCACTGAATACACGCACGCTGTGTTGCTACATCCTGGATACACGCCTTGGATTTTGGATTGACATCGCGCCGAATCATTTTATTTGCATTGCTGTGTACCTTCATCATTTAGAGTAGAATCAAACGATAAAAACCAATCCAATTTGCACCTTGCATCATTCGTGCACATAGGCACACATCTATGCCTAGTACAGGAGGCCATTTGTTATGATGTGCTCACCTCGTTCTGAGCTGCCAACATGGCAGCTGTGAATAATGTACATGATCCCTCTAACGACCTGACAGCCGATATTGTTTACTCTTGACTATTTTGAAGTATGTAATTGAAGTGGGCCTATAACTTTGATTACAGAGCTCTATGCTCTCTCTCTCTTTCGCTTTCTTTCTCTCTCTCTCTCTATCTCTCTATCTCTTTCTTTCTCTCTCTCTGTCTCTCTCTCTCTTTTGCTTTCTCTTTCTCTCTCTTGCTTTCTCTCTCTCTTTTGCTTTCTCTCTTTCTCTCTCTCTTTCTCTCTCTTTCTCTTTCTTTCTCTCTCTCTCTCTGTCTCTCTTTCTCTCTCTCTCTCTCTCTCTCTCTCTCTCTCTCTCTCTCTCTCTCTCTCTCTCTCTCTCTCTCTCTCTCTTTCAAGCTAGAAGTTGTAAATAGACATGTACTTGGGCTTCACCTTTTCCACAAGGTTATCTTTCAATGTACATCTGGAAGACCTATTAACTACAGGGAAGCAAAGAGTCGTTCAAGTACTGAAGACCATGTGGAGCTTGCATATCACAAGCACCACTATCTTCTTCAAGTTATTCGACTCCCAAGTACAATCTCTCTTGCTTTATGGTTTTGAGATATGGGGCATGGGTAAAGCTGACATAGTGGAAGAAGCCCACAGCTTCGCCTGCAAAAGAATTTTAGGTCTGGATACCCACACACCTACTCATATGGTGTATGGGGACCTGGGAAGATATCCCATGACTATCTCAGGCTGCACTAGAGCAGTTAAATATTGGCTAAAAATTAGTAAAAATGACAACTAACAGGCTCTCCAAACAAGCATATCGCTGGTTAGCTAACTCCAATATCCCACATAGCAGAAATTGGACAGCTCTCATAGAAAGTTGCCTCTCCAGGTCAGGATTTGCTCACGTATGGCTCAATGGAGGCGTTGGCAACGAAAAATCCTTCCTCAGGGCGTTTAAGCAAAGACTTCGAGACAGTCACAGTGTAACAGGGTGACAACGCTTTGCTGATTTTGCTTTCTGTGCATGGGCCGCTCCTATTTTCCAATCTGTCACCATATAGCCAGTTGCCCACTCAGCGGTTTCTCGCAACTGACAAAACTTTACTTTGCTTTCTCTGCATGAGCCGCTCCTATTTTTCAATCTGTCACCATGTAGTCAGTTGCCCACTCAGCGATTTCTCGCCAGTCTGTCACCATGTGG
Source organism: Theodoxus fluviatilis (assembly GCA_034096865.1). Lineage (NCBI taxonomy): Eukaryota > Metazoa > Mollusca > Gastropoda > Cycloneritida > Neritidae > Theodoxus > Theodoxus fluviatilis. Next base: position 66,076 of record JAWQFJ010025860.1, on the reverse strand, counting down.
TCAGTTGCCCACTCAGCGATTTCTCGCCAGTCTGTCACCATGTGGTCAGTTGCCCATTCAGCGATTTCTCGCCGGTTCACACGATCTCCACCCCCTGCTTCCTCCATAGTATACCCACCTTTTCCTACGCATCCCTGGTACCGCCCCCAGCCCACACCTTTCCTACGCATCCCTGGTACCACCCCCAGCCCACACCTTCACCAATCCCATGCCACGCCTTTTCAGGTTTTTATCAGATATATTGAGGTGACCGCTTGTGTCCACAGACTTGTGTTAAGAGCCGCATAGAGTACGGACTCATGATTGCCACTGTATGAAATAAGTGGATGTAACGGGAACTTGACTGGCTCCATGTCCCTCACTCTCTCTCTCTCTCTCTTTCTCTATCTCTCTCTATCTTTCTCTCTTTCTCTCTATCTCTCTCTCTTTCTCTCTCTCTCTCTCTCTCTCTCTCTCTCTTTCTCTCTCTCTCTCCCTCTCTCTCCCTCCCTAACAAATACGGTGGGTAGTCTTGCTGTGATTATGCCATGACAATCTACGATACCGTGCAGGTCAGAGAGTTTGTGCAAGTTGATGCACAACAGTGAATGTTTTATGAAGACATTTGTAACAGTAGCGTGTTGTGCTCTAACGATAAAATGCCGCGCAATTGCGAGGATAATTTAGCACACTGTCCGTAGTATTCACAGAATGCTACGAAATACTGAAGTTTGTATTTGCAAAGGGCCGATTTCCTCAGCAATAAAGTTCAGTTCAGTTCAGTTCAGTTGAGTTGAGTTGAGTTCAGTTCAGTTCTCTCTCTCTCTCTCTCTCTCTCTCTCTCTCTCTCTCTCTCTCTCTCTCTCTCTCTCTCTCTCTCTCTCTCTGTTTCTTCCTCTCTCTCTCCAGCTCCACTAATTTTGAAATTAAACCTCAACGCTATGCCAGTCGCTGGATTACCAGCTGCTGAGGAAGCATCCCTATCGTCCCTGCTCGTGACAGGAGAACTGTTATGGAAAATCGTCGGCGAACCGGGAAACAGCACAGTTGTGCTGAGACTCAGGTAGCGAGAGGACGTTCGGCCATTGCTCACACGTCATAACAAGCGAAGAACCTGGCGTTGAAAGACTCCATCCCAACAGCGACGGGAATAGCAGCGGTCAGTAATTCATTGAGCCAAGGGTGAGCAAACCTTACAGCAAAATGCTCCATTCCCAAATTTTGACACTGAAACCGTCGCGAATTTCGTGTCTCATCATGATGATGCACGGATTGCACGTGCTGCTGGGAGGGCATCTCCGACAGCGTTGGCGGCCGTGGCCTTTGACCTTTCCGGTGGACAAATTTGCTTCGTCACAGAAGACACAGCCAGTCATCTCCCTCGATTATCTACACAGACAAGGACGCTGAGATCGTGACTTCACCATCTTCTGCCCGGCACGAGCTTACTGACCAAGACTGCAGAGATGTACTGGAGCGTACTGACCAAGACTGCAGAGATGTACTGGAGCTTACTGATCAAGACTGCAGAGATGCACTGGAGCTTACTGATCAAGACTGCAGAGATGCACTGGAGCTTACTGATCAAGACTGCAGAGATGCACTGGAGCTTACTGATCAAGACTGCAGAGATGCACTGGAGCTTACTGATCAAGACTGCAGAGATGCACTGGAGCTTACTGATCAAGACTGCAGAGATGCACTGGAGCTTACTGATCAAGACTGCAGAGATGCACTGGAGCTTACTGATCAAGACTGCAGAGATGCACTGGAGCTTACTGATCAAGACTGCAGAGATGCACTGGAGCTTACTGATCAAGACTGCAGAGATGCACTGGAGCTTACTGATCAAGACTGCAGAGATGCACTGGAGCTTACTGATCAAGACTGCAGAGATGCACTGGAGCTTACTGATCAAGACTGCAGAGATGCACTGGAGCTTACTGATCAAGACTGCAGAGATGTACTGGAGCTTACTGATCAAGACTGCAGAGATGCACTGGAGCTTACTGATCAAGACTGCAGAGATGCACTGGAGCTTACTGATCAAGACTGCAGAGATGCACTGGAGCTTACTGATCAAGACTGCAGAGATGCACTGGAGCTTACTGATCAAGACTGCAGAGATGCACTGGAGCTTACTGATCAAGACTGCAGAGATGCACTGGAGCTTACTGATCAAGACTGCAGAGATGTACTGGAGCTTACTGATCAAGACTGCAGAGATGCACTGGAGCTTACTGATCAAGACTGCAGAGATGTACTGGAGCTTACTGATCAAGACTGCAGAGATGCACTGGAGCTTACTGATCAAGACTGCAGAGATGTACTGGAGCTTACTGATCAAGACTGCAGAGATGCACTGGAGCTTACTGATCAAGACTGCAGAGATGTACTGGAGCTTACTGATCAAGACTGCAGAGATGCACTGGAGCTTACTGATCAAGACTGCAGAGATGCACTGGAGCTTACTGATCAAGACTGCAGAGATGCACTGGAGCGTGTGATGAGACAGGTGTCTGACAGGGTGACATACTGCAGACAGAATATTGCAGAGTTGCGAGAAGAGATTACAGTCATAGCTTCTCCCAGACCTATTCCAGACAAGGAACGCAGATGTTGCAAAAGTCTATACATTCAAAGACTCCCGATTCCCGCAGCACAGCTCATCACGACAAAGGCATGAAAGTCTGTCCATCTGATGACCCATAAAATCGACCCAGTTCTTGACTATCTGCGACCCACTTCCATACGGCGAGACAGGGATGGTGATGACGCAGTTCGACTGCGTGGGTGGAGCGGCGGGCAGCAAAAAAACAGCAATCTGCACGAACTGCTCGATGATATCGTGTGACAGACATTGCCAGTAGTCGTGCACGGTGGACAGTCCATAACTGGATTCCAGTGTTGTTGTGTTTGTGTTCAATTCATCGCGTTTCTTTTCATTGTAATGGGCCGGCTTGGGCAACATTAATAATTCGTTTTGTTCTCTCTCTCTCTCTCTCTCTCTCTCTCTCTCTCTCTCTCTCTCTCTCTCTCTCTCTCTCTCTCTCTCTCTCTCTCTCTCTCTCTCTCTCTCTCTCTCTCTCTCTCTCTCTCTCTCTCGCTCTCTGCGCGCTGAAGATTCTGCGTCTTAAAATCGGATCTCTTCAGTGCACAACATACTGGCTAGACGGTTCGATGTCCTTCTCAGCTGGAATTATGGCTGTTGGCTTTGAAGCCTATTTCGTTACCTCTGCCATGGGCGGATCACGCTAAGAATGAATGTTGTCCGCTTGGACACAAAATTGCATGACGTGTTCCTCATCCAATAAAACAAGCGACATGCAAAGATTCACAACATCACCTGAGGCAAAGGAACCCCAAGAACAAACAATTAGCACGTCAGCACGAAAGAAATCGATAGAACCAATAAAGTTCCAAGTGATGTATTTCCGGCGTAATCGCCTTATCTGGTAAACCAGGAAGTCTCCCATCCCCCTGAACATCTTCGTCCACTGTCCATCAGTGGGGAATGCTTGGCCAGACAGGCAGACGACCGCTAACGCGATCGAGCTAAGGGTGTCTGCAGCGTCTTCCTCTGACGAGTTCTCGAAGGTTCCTCGTCTAGATGGAGATGGCGCACCGGAATTTCACACATCTTACACTTACTTGTTCGCATCTCGACACGTACATTGTCAGAGCATCGGCGGGAGCTGACAACGCGGACCTAAAGTGTCTCGCCCGGGATTGTCGGGGCCAGAGATTTATGTGTACATTGAAGTCTGCCTGGACTGGTTGTGCTCTTGTGTATGTGTTTGTGTGTGCGTGTGTGCGTACGTGTGTATGTGTGTGTGTGTGTGTGCGTGTGTGTGCGTTGTGTGTGTGTTGTGTGTGTGTTGTGTGTGTATTGTGTTATATATATATATATATATATATATATATGTGTGTGTACATGTGTGTGTACGTGTGTGTGTGTCTGTGTTTGAGAGAGAGAGAGAGAGAGAGAGAGAGAGAGAGAGAGAAAGAGAGAGAGAGAGTATGAGAGAGAGACAGAGAAAGAGAGACAGAGAGAGAGAGAGACAGACAGAGAAAGAGAGAGAGAGGTTGAGGTTGAGGTTGATATGTTGTTAGCCATTATATAAGGCGAATAAAATGCATGTTAAGAAAGACTCGACATCATTAGTAACAGCAGTCGTAGCAAAATTCATGTACATATCTTTCAAAATGTAGCGAGGGCTATTGCAGAGGCTGCAGAGAAGGCATCTGTCTGCATCTGGATGAGCTCAAACAGTGAGACCAGAGCCCTGCTGTCCACCAGTAGCGGAAACAGGCACAGTATACCCCGTGGTGCACGCAAGTCGTGCAAAACTGAAGGCAGCAGAGGGGCACCTGCAGCTGTAACCAGGTGTGGTCCTCCCCCCGAGAGTGACAGGAAGTGTAAAGGGCCGACACACTTGCAGACGGGGGCTCTTCCTCTGAAGACCTCCTGCTGCCGGGCCGGCTCCGTTGGGAGTTTCTTGCCACAAAATACAGCATTCCTGCCTGACAAAGAAAGTATGTTTTCTTGATCTGAGTAGAGACCAAAATGTTCTATATCTTCTGAGGTCCCTTGGGGAAGATGTTGATCATCTAAGCAAATGAATATGTGACTTACTGCTTTTCAGGACAATTGACAAGAGAGCCAGGTTTTCACAAAATGCTGTAATCAAGCCAAATTCACGTCAACATTTCTCATGGAGGCTTCTGTTGCTTCATCCAATCTCGGTCTCTGAGTTCCCTGTTGGCTAGCTCAGAGTCTTAAAAATATATATGTTTTTGAAACCTTTGGACTTCTATTCTGACAGCCTGGACCGGTAACAAAAGTCGACATTTCCTGATAAAAGCTTCATTTCAAAGCGTTTTTCTCATTCTCATGGTGTCACCGCCAGATTAACAGAGAAAGAGGTACACAGACAACCTCAATTCAAACCTTAAGTAGGCAGATCTCCATCCATGCAAGATTGGGACTGCTTCCTCCAGCTGGAGCGCATGTCGCGACCTGGCGAACTCAGCTACCGCCAGCCTAGAGGCCTGTAGCGGCCAAAAGTTACTCCCGGCCAAAAGTTACTCCGGAAGTCATCGCAGAGTTATCTGCTCGGGACGTGCTGAGAATTCCACTCTAAAAAGAGACGGCACCCGCCACTCTGCCTGACTGACTTGGCACGCCTGGGGAGTTATGCTAAGATCCGGCCGCGTAAATATATCTGCGTTTTGTGACAAACGTCTTTCTCGGCGGTACTGTACTCCATGCACCTTAACGGTGCGCGTGATTCGGGTGTAATCTTAAGCTAAACGACGTTTATTGGCGCTGCTGAAATGGTCGAAGTCGGAAACATTCGGAACTACGTTTAGCTTAAGATTACATCCGAATCACGCGCACCGTTAAGGTGCATGGAGTACAGTACCGCCGAGCAAGACGTTTGTCACAAAACGCAGATATATTAACGCGGCCGGATCTTAGCATAACTCCCCGGGCGTGCCAAGTCAGCCAACGGTCGCGTTTAATAAAACCAGACTACAAATAGACTACAGGGAGGTGACTCCCATATTATTTCCGGCAGGGGAGACGGCTTTACACGGGGAAAAACTTTTTTGAACGTTACATCATGTGTTAAACTACACAAATGCACCAAAACCTCGTAAAGCAACTAATGCGTCGTTTGTCGGAATATATTCCATGCGAAGAACAGGTGCAGGAGCGGTAAATCGCATAAAGAGAGAGCCGAGCAGATAACTCTGCGATGACTTCCGGAGTAACTTTTGGACGGGAGTAACTTTTGGCCGCTACAAGGCCGCCGCAAGACAGCGAGGATGAGTTAGTTGCTTCTGCCCCAACCGCTGCCCTGGCGACTGGCGCTCTGAGCCCCACATGCAACCGCCTGTGCGCTTTGGACTGAAATCTCCGGTCAGATGTGTGCCCGCCTCCACAGAAGACGACCGACCAGCATGCCGTCTTCCTTGAACTTGAAAAAGAAGACAGTGTCCTCCAAAACCACCATGACTCCACCATGTATACGTCTGTTAGCAGAAGTCTGGTGTGTTTTACTTTGCAGCAATCTTGTCTGACCTATGTGCGAATGCACCTTCAGACACACCACAAAAATGGAGAGGACATACAAAAAGAGACCAAGAGAAACCTTTATAAACTTTGCTCAGTTTAAAAACATGCACACATAAATAAATAGATAAAGACTCAGACATGAACACACTAAAATAAACACACCCCAACACCGACACACGTTAGCACACACCCATGCACACACACTCGCTCGCACCCACGCACACACACACACAGATGCGCGCACGCACACGCACACACACGCACACACACACGCGCACACACACACACACACGCACGCACACACAAACACATGCACAAGAGCGCAACCAGTCCAGGCAGAATAGCTTCCTGACATGCAAGCCAAGCTGTGCCGTGGCAGTGTGAGGGAGGTGATTACATTGCTAGGGGCAAGCCCAGATTAAAGACACGCTTTGGCAAACACCTGCCCCACTCAGATCACGACTGTTTCTTTTGCCCACGCACGCTGATTATGAGCTCAGACTGTCTGGTTGAGAACGCCCTGTCGTTCCGCGCTGCGATCGATTCTCCCCACTGGAACGATTGGAGACACAGCGGAGATCCTCAGAGCGGGTGTTTTCTTCTCCAGTCTGCAGGTCGCTCATAAACACTCACAAAATGATCAGTTGGATACCCCTTTAATTAGACATTCACTCAGTAAGTCAACCAGTTAGTCAGTCAGTCTTTTTTCTTTCTTGCTTTCATTCATTCATTCACTCATTCATTTGCTCACTCATTCCATTCGGCGGCTGGCGCTCGTGCCGGTGGACGTGTTTGCTTTGCTCCGGCTGTTCACAGCACCATTGACATAACAGTGACCATGCCAGTCACTGGACCTCCAGCAGCCCTGGAGACGCTTCTGACATAAACGCTGACGACAGAGGAGCCTGCCAAATGGGAAGTGGATGGTAAAGGTGTCAGTGTCGTTGTGTTGAGATGCAGGCGGCGAGACGGCTAGCCATTGCTCACGAGCGACATGCTTGGGTTGTGGCACAGAAAGACGTCATGTTATACGACGGGACCAACAACGTGCAGAGGAGCAAAGAGGAGTGAGCAGAGACACTCTGAATATTTTTCACAAATAATTCTGTCAAAATGATATTAAGAAAACCCAACCTCTTTCCGCCACGCTGATGCACGAAATATTCGCTCCCAAGTGCCAGCCGATTACGTCCTCCCGCCGACCGTGACCTCTGACACCTCCAGCTGTGATGATAACATTGAAGAAGCAGCCTCGGTCTCCAACAAGGCTTCATTTGCAGAAGAGGCTCCACAACTCCAAGATGACCCTCCTGGTAGATCGGTTCCCTCTCCTAGCAAAGAGGCAAAGCTGGAAGACCTCTAGAATGGGATGAGTGATATGGCTCTGAACCAGTCTCATGCCCTGCAGGAACGAGGGAGCGCTATCGAGACCAGCATTGCGGAGGCTTGTGATCCGCGCAAAGTGACCGACAAATTTCAATCTCGTCCATCTTCTTCCACCAGTTGCCTGCACGATTCTGAAACATCTGACAAGTGGACCTTCCTGACGACGCCTACAAGAGGACCCGGAAACACCCGACCTTTGCTCCGTCCTCAATCAGCTGTTCGTCATCACAGCAGGAATGCCGCCAGCGTAAACAAGCCAACAACGAGCAGGACGTCGCCGACGCGTCAGCAACCTTCACGCAGAAAAAGAACTTTCTGCCAAATCTGATCGTATTTCCTCGCGCGCGTTGCATGTGCCGAAACTGGTTACCAGTTTTTGAGGAAGGTTTGTGTGAATGTGTGCATGATTGTGTTTCGTTTGCGTTTTGTTTCTGTGCAATGGGCCGTGGCCTCCACTAAATATTTGTTCAGTTCACGTGTTCACTCTTACACTCCCTCCCTCTCTCCCTCTCTCTGTCCCTCCCTCCCTCCCTCACTCACTCACTCACTCGCTCTCTCCCTCGCTTACTCACTCACTCACTCACTCACTCACTCACTCACTCACTCACTCACTCACTCACTCACTCACTCACTCACTCACTCACTCACTCACTCACTCACTCACTCACTCACTCACTCACTCACTCACTCACTCACTCACTCACTCACTCACTCACTCACTCACTCACTCACTCACTCACTCACTCACTCACTCACTCACTCACTCACTCATTCACTCACTCACTCACTCACTCACTCACTCACTCACTCACTCACTCACTCACTCACTCACTCACTCACTCACTCACTCCCGTTCCCGTTCCGCCGTTTCCCATTTCGCCGTTTCCCGTTTCACCGTTTCCCGTTTTGCCGTTTCCCGTTTCGCCGTATTAATCAAGTACGTGTCACTTTGCCGTAAAATTGAGATACATAGAAATCAATTAAAGTGAGAGATATAGAAATCAGTAAAAGATAGAGATATAGAAATCAGACATAACGTTAATAAATAGGGAAATGAGACATTTCATTAACTGAGAAATTTAATGAACTACATTGAAAACATTAAAAAGCATATACAAGCTTAACATTTACTCTTTCATTCTTTCGGTCTCTCTTTCTCTGACATATTCTTTGCAGTCGAAGACACCCTCTGCCTGTTCTTGCTGCTCTCTGACATATTCTTAACCGATGGCGATAGCAGTGGAGCAAGCATCAACAAACTCCAAGAGGTCACGTTGCCCGCTGACCATTTCCTCGTGGAGTTGTTGGAGTCTCCTGGAACCGAGGAGCTTTTCTGTGCAGAGTTTGGCCTGCTCTTCGAAGTCGAAGGAGCCCCTCTGACTGTTCTTGCTGCTCTCTGATGAGTGTGCACAGCTTGAAAATGTTTGGATGCGCTCCTGTTCATTGACGAGTGGAATCCCTCAACGTGGTTATTCGTTCTTGCAGAATCCAATGTCATGCGATCGAATTGATTCCACATTCGGCGAGGGAATCTTGCTGCGACGTCATCGAACCATGTTCTGATGAAGTAGTCTGTCAGTTGCACAATTCTTGCATCGTCTGGAGCATCTCCCGCAATCAAAAGTCAGGCTTGGTCTTGTCTGTCGAGCCTACCACCGCTGCTTACGAGACGCTCGAAACGGCACAATCGACTTTCAACTTGCTTTTTACTCAAGACCATGACAAGACTGTGGCACTCACTCGGGGTGTACAAGCAACAAACTGAAGACCACTCACTCGCACGGGATGTACAAGCAACAAACTGAAGACCACTCACTCGCACGGGATGTACAAGCAACAAACTGAAGACTACTCATACATGCCCAAGTTCCCAGTACGGCGAACCGAAACTAAAGAGGACGGCGAAATAGCACGGGATCGCCTTAAGAAAAAAATTGACGAATACGGCGATTTGACACCCATACGGCGAAACGGGAAACGACGAAACGGTACCCAACCGAGCACTCGAGCACTCGCGCACTCGCTCATTCGCTCACTCATTCATTCACTCACTCACTCACTCACTCACTCACTCACTCACTCACTCACTCACTCACTCACTCACTCACTCACTCACTCACTCACTCACTCACTCACTCACTCACTCACTCACTCACTCACTCACTCACTCACTCACTCACTCACTCACTCACTCACTCACTCACTCACTCACTCACTCACTCACTCACTCACTCACTCACTCACTCACTCACTCACTCACTCACTCACTCACTCACTCACTCACTCACTCACTCACTCAGTTATGCAGGCATCTGCTTATTTCTGCCCTTGTGTGTGTGTGTGTGTTTTTGATGTAATCGTTCAATTAGACATTCAGTTTTTCCGTCATTCGTACTTCCGTCTGCGGGTTGGTCGGTCGGTCGCGTGCTCGGTCGGCTGTTTATTGGTTTGTTTAGATTTTTTTTTGCTTGTTCGTGCGTTTGTCTATGTGTTTGTCCATTCATTGATTCCTTCTGCCGTTCACGCATTTCTTCCCCTTTTGTTCGGTTGCTGTTCATTTGTAACATACACGTATTTCACTTTGAGCCATAAGTTCAACCTGGGCTGTCCGGGAATACATTACGAAAGAAGACTGGAAACGGAGGTGGCAGAGACAGGAAGTGTCACGTGACACACTAGTGCGGTGCCGCAGTGCTGGCTTGTCCTTGCTCTTCACATTTTCTTCTTGTTACTGGGAGAGGTCACTGTCTGCCCTGAGCGCGCTAATTGACGTCACCAGCCATCCCACTGACAGCAGCATTCCTCGCCGGCTCCGACCTCCCATCGTGGCTTGACTCTAGAGCACCTGGAGAGGGCCGGGACGCTGCTCTCGTCAGAAGCAAGATGATGGAGACCTAAGTAGAGATGTCTGTTTGTCCGGTGTGGACCTGGCAAACCCACTCTCCCACTCTTCGCCCTCATTCCCAAAACCATCGCTGGCACTGTCCAGGGCTGCTTCTGACTTGCCTGCCACGAGAGCGAAAGCAGTCTTTGCTCAAACATTTGGCTCTAGACACCTCAATATTGATAAACCAAATATGCATTCATTCCAGAACACCTTGTCTTTCAACACTGTCGACAACTGATGAAGGGCTACGCCCGAAACGTTTGTTTCCACACTAACCTGGGATTCCAACACCTCCCAGCGATCTTTGTGATCAGTATTTGTTTTTTCGAATGATTCATTTTGTGAGATATGGCGTGTTCTTTTAATCATCCCCTGTGATGACATATAAAAGTTAATGCTAAACGATCATGTATAGTTATTTATGTTCAAAACTATGCGTTGAATGACTATTTAGGGTATAATGTTTACATCTTCTCTGCTTCCGTGGCGCCATGCGATACCCGGCAATGTTTTTTGTACATTTCTCCTGGGTTATGTCCTTTGGAGGGTTGGAAGTGAGAATACACTCATCGCATTTTCCTGCGCGATTTGTGAGAGGTGAATGACAAAGGAAACTGTTACTTGACGTGTGATTTTCGTAATCAATTACCCTACATAGCCTTCGAAGGCTGGTAGACCGTGAAACTTTATTCATTTATTTCTTCATTCCTGCGTACTGATTTCATTACTTCGGGATGTTCCCCCTTCCCTTCCTGTGAACAATGAAAACGTGATTAAATACTTTAATTGGTTCACAGTATTTCAGCATCGATGAAAAGTTGTGGCCACTCAGCACTGAGTGCTGAGTCACCTTCTTTCAAGGAACTCTCAATTGAGCTTCGACGCATGCGCACAAGGCAACATCAGCATGCGCCGAACCCTCACGTCTACGTGTCCACTACTCCACTCCACCCCACCGCCACCCTGACCCTTCCACTCCACCCCACTTCCACCCTGACCCTTCCACTCCACCCACCTCCACACCCTCACCCTTCCACGCTCACACCCACTTCCACCTGACCCTTCCACTCCACCCCACCTGCCACCCGGGACGCCTTCCACTCCACACCACCGCCACCCTGACCCTATCACTCCACCCCCCTCCCAACCCTGACCCTTCTTACTCACACCCCCACTTCCACCCGGACCCTTCCACTCCACCCCAATTCCACCCTGGACCCTTCCACTCCACCCCAATTCCACCCTGACCCTTCCACTCCACCCCACCTCCACTCTGATCCCTCCACTCCACAACCACCATCCGCCACCCTGACCCTTCCCACTCCACCCCACCTCCACACCTGACCCTTCCTTCTCCACCCCACCGCCACCCGGACACATCCTCTCCAACGTCCACCCCACCTCCCACCCTAGGACCCTTCCACTCCACCCCACCGCCACCCTGACCCTTCCACTCCACCCCACGTCCACCCTGACCCTTCAACTCCACCCCACCACCACCCTTCCACTCCACTCCACCCCACCTCCACCCAGACCCTGTGCCACTCCACCCCACCCCACCGCATCCCCGCCACCCTTCCACTCCACCCCACTTCCACCCTCACGCCTTCCAACTCCACCCCCCTTCCACCCTGACCTTCTCCTCACTGACGCCTCACTTCCCCTCCTCACCTTCCACTCCCACCGACCACTTGCCACCCTCGACCCTTCCACTCCACCCCCACTTCCACCCTCACCCTTCCACTACCACCCCCCCCACCACCAGGACCCTTCCACTCCACCCCACCTCCACTCTGACCCTTCCACTTCACCCCACCTCCACCCCTGACCCTTCCACTCCACCCCACTGCCCACCCTCACCCCCTGCACTCCACCCCACTTCCACCACCACCCTTCACTCCACCCCACTTCCACCCTCACCCTTCCACCCACCTACACTCTCCACCCGACCTTCCCTCCACCCACCTCACACCCTGACCCTTCCACTCCACCCCCACCGCCACCCTGACCCTTCCACTCCACCCCACCCCACCCTGACCCTTCACTCCCACCCCTTCCACCCTACCCTTCCACCCCACCCCACCCTCCACCCCGACCCGGCCACTCCACCCCACCTCCACCCTGACCCTTCCACTCCACCCCACCTCCACCCTGACCCTTCCACTCCACCCCACCGCCACCCTGACCCTTCCACTCCACCCCACCTCCACCCTGACCCTTCCACTCCACCCCACCGCCACCCTGACCCTTCCACTCCACCCCACCTCCACCCTGACCCTTCCACTCCACCCCACCTCCACCCTGACCCTTCCACTCCACCCCACCGCCACCCTGACCCTTCCACTCCACCCCACCGCCACCCTGACCCTTCCACTCCACCCCACTTCCACCCTGACCCTTCCACTCCACCCCACTTCCACCCTGACCCTTCCACTCCACCCCACCTCCACCCTGACCCTTCCACTCCACCCCACCGCCACCCTGACCCTTCCACTCCACTCCGCCTCCACCCTGACCCTTCCACTCCACCCCACCGCCACCCTGACCCTTCCACTCCACTCCACCCCACCTCCACCCTGACCCTTCCACTCCACCCCACCTCCACCCTGACCCTTCCACTCCACCCCACCGCCACCCTGACCCTTCCACTCCACTCCACCCCACCTCCACCCTGACCCTTCCACTCCATCCCACCTCCATCCTTACCCTTCAACTCCACCCCACCTACACCCTTACCCTTCAACTCCACCCTACCTCCACCTCCACCTTCACCTTTCCACTCCACCCCACCTTCACCCTTCTACTCCACTCCTCTTCCACCTCTTTCCTTCTACTCCACTCCTCTTCCACCTCTTTCCTTCTACTCCACCCCACCTTCACCTATGTCCTTCTGCTCCACCCCACCTCCGCCTTCACCATTCTACTCAACCCCACTTCTACCTATATCCCTCTACTCAACCCCACCTCCACCTCAATCCTTCTACTCAACCCCACCTCCACCTATGTCCTTCTGCCTTATCCCACCACTACTTCTTTCCTTTTACTCCATCCCACACCCAACTCTATCCTTCTACTTCACCCCACTTCCACCTATGTCCTTCTGCTCCACCCCACCACTACTTCTATCCTTCTAATCCACCCCACTTCTACCTATATCCTTCTACTCCACCCCATCTCCACCTCTATCCTTCTACTCCATCCCACTTCCTCCTATATCCTTCTACTCCACCTCACCTCCTCCTATATCCTTCTACTCCACCTCATCTCCTCCTATATCCTTCTACTCCACCCCATCTCCACCTCTATCCTTCTACTCCATCCCACCTCCTCCTATATCCTTCACCTCCACCTCACCTCCTCCTATATCCTTCTACTCCACCTCATCTCCTCCTATATCCTTCTACTCCACCCCATCTCCACCTCTATCCTTCTACTCCATCCCACCTCCTCCTATATCCTTCACCTCCACCTCACCTCCTCCTATATCCTTCTACTCCACCTCATCTCCTCCTATATCCTTCTACTCCACCCCATCTCCACCTCTATCCTTCTACTCCATCCCACCTCCTCCTATATCCTTCTACTCCACCCCATCTCCTCCTATATCCTTCTGCTCCACCCCATCTCCTCCTATATCCTTCTACTCCACCCCACCTCCATCTCTATCCTTCTACTCCACCCCATCTCCTCCTATATCCTTCTGCTCCACCCCATCTCCTCCTATATCCTTCTACTCCACCCCACCCCACCTCCATCTCTATCCTTCTACTCCCCCCCACTTCCACCTCTATTCTTATAATCCAACCCACTTCCACCTATATTCTTCTACTCCACCCCATCTCCTCCTATATCCTTCTACTCCACCCCATCTTCTCCTATATCCTTCTACTCCACCCCACTTCCACCTCTATCCTTCTACTCCACCCCACTTCCACCTCTATCCTTCTACTCCACCCCACTTCCACCTCTATCCTTCTACTCCACCCCACCTCCACCTCTGTCCTTCTACTCCATCCCACCTCCACCTGTATCCCTCTACTCCACCCCACTTCTACCTATGTCCCTCTACTGCACCCCACCTCCACTTATATCCTTCTACTCCACCCCACCTCCACCTATATCCTTCTACTCCACCCCACCTCCACCTATATCCTTCTACTCCACCCCACTTCCAGCTCTATCCTTCTACTCCACCCCACTTCCTCCTCTAATCTTCTCCGTCACCTCACTCCCACTTATATCCGTCTACTCCACCCCACTTCCACCTCTATCCTTCTCCGTCACCTCACTCCCACTTATATCCGTCTACTCCACCCCACTTCCACCTCTATCCGTCTCCGTCACCCACTCCACTTCTATCCGTCTTACCCTCACCACTCCACTTCTATCCGTCTCACCCTCACCACTCCACTTCTATCCGTCTCACCCCCACCACTCCACTTCTATCCGTCTCACCCTCACCACTCCACTTCTATCCGTCTCACCCCCACCACTCCACTTCTATCCGTCTCACCCCCATCACTCCCACTTATATCCGTCTACTCCACCCCACTTCCACCTCTATCCTTCTCCGTCACCTCACTCCCACTTATATCCGTCTACCCCACCCACTTCCACCTCTATCCTTCTCCGTCACCCACTCCCACTTATATCCTTCTACTCCACCCCACTTCCACCTCTATCCTTCTCCGTCACCTCACTCCCACTTATATCCGTCTACTCCACCCCACTTCCACCTCTATCCTTCTCCGTCACCTCACTCCCACTTATATCCGTCTACTCCACCCCACTTCCACCTCTATCCTTCTCCGTCACCTCACTCCCACTTATATCCGTCTACTCCACCCCACTTCCACCTCTATCCTTCTCCGTCACCTCACTCCCACTTATATCCGTCTACTCCACCCCACTTCCACCTCTATCCTTCTCCGTCACCTCACTCCCACTTATATCCGTCTACTCCACCCCACTTCCACCTCTATCCTTCTACTCCACCCCACTTCCACCTCTATCCTTCTACTCCACCCCACTTCCACCTCTATCCTTCTACTCCACCCCACTTCCACCTCTATCCTTCTCCTTCACCCCACTCCCACTTATATCCTTCTACTCCACCCCACTTCCACCTCTATCCTTCTACTCCACCCCACTTCCACCTCTATCCTTCTACTCCACCCCACTTCCACCTCTATCCTTCTACTCCACCCCACTTCCACCTCTATCCTTCTCCGTCACCTCACTCCCACTTATATCCGTCTACTCCACCCCACTTCCACCTCTATCCTTCTCCGTCACCTCACTCCCACTTATATCCGTCTACTCCACCCCACTTCCACCTCTATCCTTCTCCGTCACCTCACTCCCACTTATATCCGTCTACTCCACCCCACTTCCACCTCTATCCTTCTCCGTCACCTCACTCCCACTTATATCCGTCTACTCCACCCCACTTCCACTTATATCCTTCTACTCCACCCCACCTCCATCTGTATCCTTCTACTCCACTCCACCTCCATCTTCATCCTTCCAATCCTTCCTACCTTCACCCTCACCCTTCCACTACACTCCACTTCCACCTCTATCCCTCCAATCCACCCCACCTCCACCCTCACCCTTCCACTTCATCCCACCTCTACCTCCATCCTTCCACTCTATACTCCCTACCCTCCTCTCCCACCTCTCCCTCCTCTCCCCCTTCATCTCAAACCCCCCGGCCCACCCCCACACACCACACCCACCCATTTAATTCTAGAACTGTTTATTTGACGTTATCTCTGGTATCTGCGTACTTTTCCCACAGAAGTCATCTGGGAGCGTGATTCTTTTTCTTCCCCCCCACCCCACCCCCCACCCCCCCACCCCCACCCCCACCCCAGGCCACAGCATGTCTGCCTCGCGCGCCTCCGTGTCTGCTCTGTCACACGTCACGCGCAGACTTTGATGGCCCCTCCCCCGCAGCTATCAAGACAGACGCTTTTCCGTATCGCAGTAGGTACGTGCGTACCGAGTCCTCAAGGAGCATCCACACCTACTGCAGGGAGAGCGTTGCCTGCTCGTCAGTGCGCAAAAGAGACTATGCCCTCAATCACTCTGTATAACAAGAAAGCCACTTGTTATGAAGCAATAACATGTCATTTCCCCAGGTCTGTTTGCACAGGTGACCGTCCAGCACGAAATGAGTGTTGAGTCACTGCAGGTTGTTTTGCTGTAGAGGCTAATATTGCTATAGAAGGGATGGGTTGACTATTTCAAGATTTCACTTCATACAGCATCAACAACCATTCCTCCACACTCTCACAAATAAAAATGTGGGAAAATTGCTCAAAGTAGCCCAAGTATACCTTAATTCAAACAACCATTTTGTTTCATCCTAGTTTTTTTAATCTGTGGCATCTCAAAAATAGCATCCTTTCGGAGCCTGTCTCTCCATCATCCCAGAGGATGGACCACTCGAGTTTACATGGATAGAAGAAGTTGCCTTTCCCCTTTCTGTAAGGAATCATTTCACTGGCTAGAATGTCATAATCAGCCCTTTAAAAGAGCAAAAACAAAGGCGTATAATCGTTTTTAAACGTCAGGCCTTTCTCTCCTCGTACACCATTGGCTCATCGTATCACATGACTGCCAACAGCCAATCAGGTGGCAGTTTTCACGAACCGGTGGGAGTAACGGCGACTTCGGTCGGACGGGAACATAATGATGGCAGTGTGGAATTCCTAAAGGATTCTGCCTCTGGAGCAACACATTGCAGCCAAATTATGTCCATATTATCAGATCACCATCGTTAGTGAATGGTCACATTTTCAACAAAAGTGACGCCTGGCTGCTAAGAAAAACATTAATTTGAACATCAGCAATGTTTAAGCCACGTTTTCTCACAATTCCGGGTACCCTGTTTTAATTCACATATCTCGGCAAACAATACTTGTATTGTCAAATGGTTTTCATAATTCAATAGAGCGGGAATAGGCAGTAAGAAAATAGTTTTAAAAAAGTGAAAATCACCTCATGGTGACGTATTACTCATTTCGTGGGAACATTTTGGTTTCTAAATTATCATAGATCACGTTTATTAGGCAAGACACACGCCTCGAGGGCTGGCCGAGGGCGAGCAATACGTCTAAGAAAAGGTCAATCATCCATTGGCAAGGCAGGAGTCCGAGAAAACATGGCTTCGTCCTGGCGCCAGAGTCGGTGAAGAAGTTGCCAATAAACGAAATAACTAACGATGCAGACATCACTGCAGTTTTTCACTTGATAGAACATACCATGTTGACATCTCGAATAACACGGGAACCTTTTCAACGAAAAGAAAGCAACCCGAGTTCAATTGTAGACGATTTCGTCGAAAACGTTGTGCCTCGATACACTTCGATCAATTCAAGGGACATCAGAGAGTGGACATATACAGTGCTTCGTGTATGCAAACGACGAAATAAATTTCGACGGTTTTTTTCAGAAGTAACATATACACAAACTCCTCAAAATATACAAATAAACAATCGAGCGGTAAATACTTCCGTGTACGTACACTTTTCCATTCTCGGACAGTGAGAAGTGCATTGCAGGCACTACCATTTTATTAGTGGCAAGCCAACTGGCACGGTCTCCTCCAGTTTGGTTCATCCGGGCCTCTGCAGCGAGCCGCAGCGAGGTAGCTCCGGAGTTATCTCGGCCACCCTCCTTCGCAGCGAGTGCCTCCTTGTGAGTGAGACGCCGTAGGCAACGCCTAGTCCTCAAATTTCCTCCGAGGTTCCTTGATTAAGAAACGCGCTCTTGGTTGTTTTGCAATACAGTCTGGTCATAACAACGTGGTGTGGTCGTGCCGCCCCACGACAGCCTCCTTGGCTGAGCAGCAGGAGTAGCGCCGCGAAACCTCAGCAGGCAGGGCTTGCAGATGACACTGGTTGTACTGAATAAATCACAGTGTGTGCTGCACTGCCGACAACTTTTGATCTTGGCTAGCATATTCCTTTTGAAACATTTTATTTTAGATTCGAAGATTGAGTCGAAGATCAGGCTCATGCGCACGCTGGCCATCTCCGTATTCTCTTGTATGCATGCGAGTCCTGGACACTCACATCTGAACTACAGAGATGGATACAAGCCCTGGAAATGAGATGCTACCGCAAGATTCTGAACATCTCATATAAAGACCATGTCACGAATGAGGAAGTCAGCAACAGCATCAGGAGAGCAATTGGACAGTACGAAGACCTGCTCTTAATCGTGAAAAGCAGAAAGCTGAAGTGGTACGGTCACGTTCAAGAGGCAGTGGGCTGGCCAAGACCATCCTGCAAGGTACCGTACCAGGTGGGAGAAGGAGAGGTAGGCAGAGAAAGAGGTGGGAAGACAACATCAAAAAGTGGACACGCTTGACCTTTGCTGACTCACAGCGAGCCAGAGATGATAGAGATCGATGTCGAAGATTGTCCGAAAGTCATCAGTGGTGCCTCAACAACCCATCTCAGGGTTAAGAGACTGAACTGAACTGAACTGATTTTAGATTGTGGAGTTTTAAATTTTTCAAAATGTCGAGTAAATCGTGGCCTCATACCTTGAGTCCACCCAGACTTAGAAACATTCGATCCCTAGCTCCCAGAAATGCTCAGCGATCAAGCGTTTAGGATGTTCTCCTTACAGTCACTACAGTTTCTGAATTGTGTGCCCGTGTCTTCTCCAGGAAGAGGTTGTTGCGGAAAAACTGCAGCACGCATTGTACGTGAAGTCAATGACTACGCACAGAGACCTGTCAGGGACAAACAAAACGTTTATCGACTCTTGAGGGGACAGAATCCGCGCCCTGATTTGTTTTTTGAGTAACACATGGAGAAAACTTTACACGACGTATTCCTTTCAGGAAACAGAGGGAACACTCAAAAGTTGACATATAACATCTGAGAAACAGACAAATTATACTTTGGACGACATTTTAAAAATGAGAAAAGAAACAGACAACGAAGACTTTGTACGACATTGAAAAATATGAGAAAATGATAAAGTATTGAGCGTCGAATTCCCCTTAAAAACAGACAAAGAATGCTTTTGACCACATAAAAAAGAGAGAAACAAAAAAGTATTGAGCATCGACATTATTTTAAGAAATAGACAAGGAATACTTTGGGTGTCATATTTCATTTGAGAAACAGACGGAGACAGTATTGGATAACAGGCGATTTCTTTCAAGGAACAGTCGGAGGAAAGCTTTGGAATCTCAGACAAGATGGCAACTGTTGACCGTTGCGAGAGGTGCTCGGAACCTGATGCAATGGCGCCCTTGCGGGACTGTCAGTCGACATTGCCTTTGCACTGCCAATGCGTAACATCAATAGATACGGTAAAGACTTGACCATCCATATGAAACTGTGAGTACAAGTGAAATGTTTTATTTACTAAATGTGGCATATAGTGAATATCGAATTATATGTTTTTGCTGTTCTCTCTATAAAATAGTTTGTGTTGTTCAAACATGAATAATTCAAGCATAATAAGGACCAAAATTCCCCAGGAAACTTTGAAGTAGAATATATGTAGAATTTTGTAAGAACGTGATACTTCTGTCAGCTTTACACTATCAAGTTATGATACATTTTAGAGGCACCCACACGCTCTGCAACCCTAGGTTTCAGCTGACAAGATAATGAAAAATCGAGATCTTTTCCTCAGCACCAATTTGATGTGTTCCTTTCATTTTTGTTTTCTGCACTGATACGTTCCTTTCGATCTTAGTTTCCTGAAATGACTGATGATCAGGAGGCCAATGTGTATGCCATAGACATAGACCTGAACTGAGGAGAAAAACAACAACGTGTCTTTGTTCATATGGACGTTCCAACAGAAAGGCAGTTCCCGTAGGAAACAGAAGTTCCATTTTGGAAAATCCTGAATACCATGCGGGGACTTCTGTTCCTACACATGGGACTAGTTCAGAGCAAGGAAGAGAGTCGCTGATTTCAAATACAAATTTTTAACTTCCATCTAAACCGGACAGGACGGCGCATGTTTATTTCAAACTATTTACTGCCTAGCATTTTGGACCTCTCGTTTACTGGTGCACTTAGACACTTACATCTTTTTTATTTGTCCACCAACTAGACCGCTCTTGTGACCAATCAGCTACTTGGGATGTGTGCTGGCGAACATGGACAAGCTACTCCCGTTACACGGTTTGGTCAGTGGGGACTTGCACACGGAGGAGGGGATCCGCCTTCATGCCGCTCAGTGTTCCTCCTTACCACCAGACCTGAACCGATCACTCAATAAGTCGACAACTCACATGTTCAAGCTTTCGCCTGTTCTTCCACATCCTCCTTCGGCAATGACTGGTAAGCTGCGTTAGCCATTGCGTGCAAAGCGTACGGCCACATGACCGTGCAAAGCGTACGACCACATGACCGTGCAAAACGTACGGCCACATGACCGTGCAAAACGTACGGCCACATGACCGTGCAGACACACGGCTACATCACCGTGCAAAGCGTACGGCCACATGACCTAGCAAACTCACGGCCATATGACCGTGCAAACACATGGCTACATGACCGTGCAGACACACGGTCACATCACCGTGCAAAGCGTACGGTCACGTGACAGTGCAAAGCGTACAGCTACATGACCGTGCAGAGCGTACGGCCACGTGACCGTGCAGAGCGTACGGCCACGTGACCGTGCAAAGCGTACGGCCACGTGACGAACTAACTAGCGAAGACCCCTGGCTGCATGTGGCATCCTGTTTCCGTTCAGTGTTGGTCCCTCGGCTCGAACATCTGTGCTTTGTGCTCAGAACTCTAACATCCTCCTTCTGCAATGCAGAGTGGGAACCCTCCGGGAACAAAATGTAAAAACAGGGGGTGGGGGGGCACATGATATGGTTACTCACTTCCGTGCTGTCGACTCGGCGAATCTGACAAAGTGGGGTGTGACTACATTGTAAGCTTCCTGTAATGCACATGTTTAATAATAGAAAACTTGTCGTCATTCGGCAGTGAATCCGAGAGCTTGATTTTCATATTGACTAGGAGGCAACCGAATTGAAGATGATTGAGGATCAGGATGTGTTTAGATACCTATCACAAGAATATGTCTTCTGTTTTTATTTACCTAGGGGATTGAGACACATTTGTTTTCACCTTATGAATAGGGGCTTCGGTTCTCTCCTCAGCTCAGTTTTTGCCTATATCATTACTATATCATTACTATATCATTACTATATCATTACTATATCATTACTATATCATTCATGGTTGGTTTTGAAAAATACTCCATGTTAGTCATGACTCCCAACCTTATTAATGTCTTTCAATGCGGGTGAAAATCCATTAACCATCAAGCCATCTCTAGGCTTATTGTCCGCACTTTTCATTGAAAGGGATGGCTATCTTTAGCACCACTGCGCTTCAAACGCTCGCAAGCACACACACGCGCGCGCACACACACACACACACACACACACACACACACACGCACACACACAGAGGCATACTTTCTCTCTCTCTCTCTCTCTCTCTCTCTCTCTCTCTCCCTTCTTCCCACCCTCCCTCTCTCCCACTCATTGATTCACTAACCCTCGTATTCACACAAAAAACTCTCATCTGTACCAGATGCAGAACTGCGAGGTGGGCTGCAAGGCAGGGTGGGTGGGTGGGTGTGGGTGTTGGAAACGAGTCTTGCCCGTCAAGCAGAGAAAACAAAAAAGGCGAACACCCTACGGGAAAATGTCTGGAGCTGCCATGCCACAGATGCCCAAAGAAAGACAGCCGCAGCAGTCGCACCGCGGGTAGTTAGTGAGCTTGAGATGACAAGACAGACAGGCGGACCTGTGTCCGGCTAACTCCAGATCGAGGTCCTTGCAATTCGGCCAGGGCTCCATGCCCAAGGTGCTTCCAGCTGGAAAAAAATCTCATCGACCCAGACATCCTCAGCTCGCACTCGACAGGGCGTCCTCCCTGGACAGGGGGACGATGAGGACTCAGACCGTCCTTGAAGTAGCGGAAAAACTTCGGCGCGCCAGTGCTCTGCCCTAGAAAGTCCTGGTCGCTCCAGATGGCGGTCACATAATGAGGCCAGGAGTGACCGGAGATAAAAATAATAAGAGCATTTATACTGTGAGTATGGAATGTGTATATGTGATAGGAAAAACAGTTCCTAGCCTTTTTTTTAACCAAATGAATATTTTGATAAAGCGTACAACTTTTCTACCTCTCGTCCACCTCGCCCCTCGATGTGTGTGTGTGTGTGTGTGTGTGTGTGTGTGTGTGTGTGTGTGTGTGTGTGTGTGTGTGTGTGTGTGTGTGTGTGTGTGTGTGTTTGTGTGTGTGAGTGTGTCTGTGTTTGTGTTTGTGTGTGTGAGTGTGCCTGTGTCTGTGTTTGTGTTTGTGTGTATGTGTGTGTGTGTGTGTGTGTGTGTGTGTGTGTGTGTGTGTGTGTGTGTGTGTGTGTGTGTTGTGTGTGTGTGTGTGTGTGTGTGTGTGTGCGTCCGTGTTTCCGTGCATGCATGCGAATGTGTGGGTATATGAGTGTGTATGCTAGCGTGGGGCCGCACGCGCGTTTATATGCATGTGTCCGTCTTTGTCTCTCTGTCTCTGTCTCTGTCTCTTCTCTCTCTATCTCTTCTCTCTCTCTCTGTCTCTTTCTCTCTTTCTCTCTCCCTCTCTCAGGAACTGTTATCATCTGCATGTCTTTACAACAACTCTCATCGAGGCTGAATCAAGAACAACGGCACTACCTAACGAGAGGGCACTCTGAGAGCGCCGACCGCGGCCAAGCAAGCCAACATACATGTATATCCTCCGTGGCCTGTATGATGAATAATGTCAGCATGTTCTGCTAGCCAGGCTTGACTCTACGAATGTTAGTTCATTTCATTGATTGATAGTATATATATGGAGAGAAAGAGAGAGAGAGATATAGAGAGAGAGAGATAGAGAGAGAGAGAGAGAGAGTGCGGAACGCATACGCCCGCGTCATCACTAGTTTGACGTCATCACTAGTTTGACGTCATCACTAGTTTGACGTCATCACTAGTTTGACGTCATCAACTTCGTGATGGTAAAAAATCTTTCTTTATACTTCCCATTCCCAAACTACATAACATATAACGTTCTATTTATGGTTGTCATTCCAAAACTACACAACGGATAACCTCTAAAATGTAATGCGTTTTTTTCCGTGGTTAAAACCCCTGGCATTTCATTAAATTTAATCAGAATCCGTTGTGGACTTTGTGAGTTATTTTGTTAAATAACTAATTAACGAACCGAGCGTGAAACCCAACCTCCTTGTCAGAGTTAATTAGGTCATGTCAAGAGCTCAATCCTGTATCTACCAACACGTTCAGTGAAAACGCAAGTACAAAGAAAAATGTCCAGTCTTGAGTGTTCCCCCTGAAGGAGCCAAAATGCGATTGCAAAAGTTCTTCAGCTTTCACAAAATCTGAACAATAAATCTGAGAGAACCTTTAATTCGTGCAGAGTTTTTGTCGCTCATAACACGTTATCTACGTAAAGCAGGCCGATATTAACTTTATCCCTCCAGGTTTACTGGAGGTCCTACAGACTTTATCCCTCCAGGTTTACTGGAGGTCCTACAGACTTTATCTGTCTGTGTGTGTGTGTGTGTGTGTGTGTCTGTCTGTCCCGTCTCCACGGCCTATATCTCAAAAACTACTGGACGGATTTCCTTGAGATTTTGCACACTGACTGGAAGTTAGGTCCCATTCAATATTATCAAATTTTCAGAATCGAGGTTTGAAAAGAAAGTGACTTTTTTACATTTTGGTGTTTCATTGAAAACGATTCAACAGACTCCATTTTGCAAAATTTGTGACGTGATCATTTGACGTCGTATAACGTGACGTCATTTGCGAGGAGATTTTTGAAGGAGGGGTGAATAGAATAGAATAGAATAGAATTCGTGACGTCATTTGCGAGGACAGAGAATGATTTAGATAGATATGTCCTCAGATGTCTTAGGCCGCAAGGCCTTTATCTGATCTTTTGATCAGTACTTATGGCTACTCTCACTCTCTCTCTGTCTCTCTCTCTGACTCTCTCTCTGTCTCTCTCTCTCTCTCTCTCTCTCTCTCTCTCTCTCTCTCTCTCTCTCTCTCCCACCCACCCTCTTACTCTCATTCTCTCTTCCCTTCCTCCCCTTTTCCCAGCTCCCCTCCCCCCCCCTCTCTCTCACTCTCTCTGTCTCTCTCTCTGTCTCTCTCTCTGTCTCTCTCTCTCTGTCTCTCTCTGTCTCTCTCTCTCTGTCTCTCTCTGTCTCTCTCTGTCTCTCTCTCTGTCTCTGTCTCTGTCTCTCTCTCTGTCTCTGTCTCTCTCTCTCTCTGTCTCTCTCTCTCTCTCTCTCTCACTCTTACCACATTTGAATATTTTGCCTCAAGGGCTGAATGTAAGTAAGAAAGGCAATACAGTAGTCGCCGCTTGTAAAACACGCGGTTAATAAAAACAGCCGTTTTTTAAATACAGTTGGTAAGGTCCGGATTTACTTCGTTACTGATGGACATGTTCAACAAGCAAACGGTTAATAAAAACGCCGCTTATTAAAAACACTTTTGTTCGGTCCCAATGTGTTTTTAATAAGCGGCGACTACTGTACTGCCTAATTCACTACCCTTGTCTCTAAACTCAGACGATTCCAACTGCCTGTTCCGCTTTGACGTAATCTCATGACGTCATCTACGATCTAAGAGAATCGAAGAGACGACAAAGAAAGCAGTATATATAGCAAAGCGCAACCTAGGATCCTCTGACGAGCGTACCTTATCTAACCGATCAAGATAACGCGGGGATAGGGGATAAATCGAGTGTTAAAAAGATAAATCGCCGTTGTGAATAGGGGCCCAGCGAACTAACTGAATGTCGACACAATCACGCGGCACTGTTGTACATTTGCAGTCAACGTAAGATCTCTACGACGATTTGATTCAAGGCCTAGTGCTAATTGTTTTGATGGTCTGGTCTCAGTGTCACAAAAATATGATGATTTAATCAATCCCTGACCCGGAAATGTTGGGGACAACGACCATTTCAGCGTAATGACATCGAGTCAAACCGAGTTATCTTTCCTACTTCAGCAAAACGCTTCGATATATGTTGAACCTCTACCAGCAGGCGCCAAAATGCGATACTACGAAAAGAATATTGACGTTGATGGGTTGGAGTTGGCATCCGTCAGTCTCGTGAGACTATGGGGGTGTGCGCCAGGTTTGGTCAGTCCGGGGTTGAGAGGCAGCGTACTCTGTGGCTGTAGAGCCCGATCCTTGAGCCGCATGCTCTGTTGCACTTGTCGCAAGTGAAGTCTTGGCGTGGCTCTGTGGATGCCGACGCTATCCTCTGTCGTCTGCGTTCTCTCCTCTCCTCCCACTGCTCCCGTCTCCTCCTCTCGCTGGCCTGGATGCCAGTCTTGACGGCGTGTCTCCAGCTGTTGCGGTCAGCGGCCACCGTTTCCCAGTCTGCTGGGTTGATGCCTCCCGCCGTCATATCACGTTTACAAACGTCCTTGTAGCGGAGGAGGAGGCGGGCGGTAGCTGACCAGTGGAACTGCGATGGTTCCTCCCACCGTCGGAGACAACCCGTAGCGTCCGAGCACACGCCAATCACTCTGGACTTAGAACTCGTAACTGCTGTCTCCCGTGTTGTTTCTGTCACTGTAAAACAGCGGCACTGAAGTGACCTCTCCAGGGCGCGAGCCTGGGCAGCGTGTATGGAGATCCTGGGTTGCCCAGTCGACAGAATCCCCCACTCGGCCTCACTGGTGTGGTCCAAAGGAACGCGGAGCGATACGTTTGGCACCAGTCTGGCTGCAGAAGCTGCCGGAAGGAGGTCAAGATCCGTATGAAATACCAAACAGTTCATGCTATCATCCATTTTTCTACAATTTACAGTGCAAAATACGAACCACGAGGGTTTATGACAAGGTCGTTATAAATGCTTCACATACCTACAAGTTTACAATGGCACAGTTGGTAGAGCATTGGGCTCTTGGTCATGCATGACCAGGTTCGATTCTACACTGAAACTTTTTTTCGAGGGGTTGTGGGTTCGAACCCACCTGGTTTTTTGTGTGTGTGTGCGTTTTTTCCTCCTCTTTTCTCGGAGGCTGCGGGTTCGAACCCGATCTTCTTTTTTTCTTCTCCAAAACCTGGAGGTTCAGCGCCAGCGGTTTTTATCTGTCTGTGTGTGTGTGTGTGTGTGTCTGTCTGTCCCGTCTCCACGGCCTATATCTCAAAAACTACTGGACGGATTTCCTTGAGATTTTGCACACTGACTGGAAGTTAGGTCCCATTCAATATTATCAAATTTTCAGAATCGAGGTTTGAAAAGAAAGTGACTTTTTTACATTTTGGTGTTTCATTGAAAACGATTCAACAGACTCCATTTTGCAAAATTTGTGACGTGATCATTTGACGTCGTATAACGTGACGTCATTTGCGAGGAGATTTTTGAAGGAGGGGTGAATAGAATAGAATAGAATAGAATTCGTGACGTCATTTGCGAGGACAGAGAATGATTTAGATAGATATGTCCTCAGATGTCTTAGGCCGCAAGGCCTTTATCTGATCTTTTGATCAGTACTTATGGCTACTCTCACTCTCTCTCTGTCTCTCTCTCTCTGACTCTCTCTCTGTCTCTCTCTCTCTCTGTGTCTCTATCTCTCTCTCTCTCTCTCTCTCTCTCTCTCTCTCTCTCTCTCTCTCTCCCACCCACCCTCTTACTCTCATTCTCTCTTCCCTTCCTCCCCTTTTCCCAGCTCCCCTCCCCCCCCCCTCTCTCTCACTCTCTCTGTCTCTCTCTCTGTCTCTCTCTCTGTCTCTCTCTCTCTGTCTCTCTCTGTCTCTCTCTGTCTCTCTCTCTGTCTCTGTCTCTCTCTCTGTCTCTCTCTCTGTCTCTGTCTCTCTCTCTCTCTGTCTCTCTCTCTCTCTCTCTCTCTCTCTCTCTCACTCTTACCACATTTGAATATTTTGCCTCAAGGGCTGAATGTAAGTAAGAAAGGCAATACAGTAGTCGCCGCTTATAAAACACGCGGTTAATAAAAACAGCCGTTTTTTAAATACAGTTGGTAAGGTCCGGATTTACTTCGTTACTGATGGACATGTTCAACAAGCAAACGGTTAATAAAAACGCCGCTTATTAAAAACACTTTTGTTCGGTCCCAATGTGTTTTTAATAAGCGGCGACTACTGTACTGCCTAATTCACTACCCTTGTCTCTAAACTCAGACGATTCCAACTGCCTGTTCCGCTTTGACGTAATCTCATGACGTCATCTACGATCTAAGAGAATCGAAGAGACGACAAAGAAAGCAGTATATATAGCAAAGCGCAACCTAGGATCCTCTGACGAGCGTACCTTATCTAACCGATCAAGATAACGCGGGGATAGGGGATAAATCGAGTGTTAAAAAGATAAATCGCCGTTGTGAATAGGGGCCCAGCGAACTAACTGAATGTCGACACAATCACGCGGCACTGTTGTACATTTGCAGTCAACGTAAGATCTCGTACGACGATTTGATTCAAGGCCTAGTGCTAATTGTTTTGATGGTCTGGTCTCAGTGTCACAAAAATATGATGATTTAATCAATCCCTGACCCGGAAATGTTGGGGACAACGACCATTTCAGCGTAATGACATCGAGTCAAACCGAGTTATCTTTCCTACTTCAGCAAAACGCTTCGATATATGTTGAACCTCTACCAGCAGGCGCCAAAATGCGATACTACGAAAAGAATATTGACGTTGATGGGTTAGATCCGTATGAAATACCAAACAGTGCATGCTATCATCCATTTTTCTACAATTTACAGTGCAAAATACGAACCACGAGGGTTTATGACAAGGTCGTTATAAATGCTTCACATACCTACAAGTTTACAATGGCACAGTTGGTAGAGCATTGGGCTCTTGGTCATGCATGACCAGGTTCGATTTTACACTGAAACTTTTTTTCGAGGGGTTGTGGGTTCGAACCCACCTGGTTTTTTGTGTTTGTGTGTGTGTGCGTTTTTTCCTCCTCTTTTCTCGGAGGCTGCGGGTTCGAACCCGATCTTTTTTTCTTCTCCAAAACCTGGAGGTTCAGCGCCAGCGGTTTTTATCCACATACCGCATTAGTGTTTGCTGAACTGTAGAATAACCACCGTTTGGTGATAGCTTAATTTATGAAGCAAAATTATAGAGGTGAATTTTCAAGCATCGTGACATGGTGGAAGAGGCAGTCCGACAGGCGTGTCGGTTTTTATCATTACTATTTTTAAGTGAACATACAGGAGTCGGTTTTATAATCAGAACCAAAAACAGCATTGTCTGGATTGGGAAACTATTTTATTACAAGAGCTGACTGATAGGCGGTTTCATATGATTAAAGCAATTACTTAAAAATAAACAAAAAAACACACACACACCAACCAAACAAAAACGCGTTTTGCTTTGCCTTAACTAGCAGATTGTAGATCCAAGCTGACTATTGGACCGAATGTGTTGATGTGATTTTCTTTCTGTCTTTTTTAAAATAGAGAACATGAAAGGGAAGAGACAATCATGTAAATATTGTTACTTTTATTTCGCCTTGGCATGTCATAGAGGTTGAAATAACACACACAATTACACAGAGGGGAGGTTCGTCATGGATGTTTACCATGTCTACTCATTCACGCTGAGACAGAATTATGAGACAGAGTTGCAGCAAGTATGGAGCTGTCAAGGTATTCATATACATGTAAACCCAAGATTACCTCGCCCATCGTCAAAGCCCAAAGCTCATCTCCGCCTGTTAGAAGACGGGGTTTCAACAAGCGAGTAGTGGCTGAGGGGCTGAGCATGCTCTCCAAGATATCTGAAAACGAACACACCACTTCGACACTTTAAGTCATACAGGTAAATAACACTGTCAGCATTTGAAAACAAACAAACAAACAAACAAACAAACAAACAATCGCGTTGTCAGCAGAGTCTCAGCGCATTGCCATCTATCATTTTGAAGAATACCAAATATTTTGGCTCATCTCTCTCTCTCTCTCTCTCTCTCTCTCTCTCTCTATATATATATATATATATATATATATATATATATATATAAGTCGTAATCTCAGAGCTATAGGTGAAATGCACGTATAAGCAATGCATTTGAATTCGGTGTAGTTTACTTTCTGATTTAAGGAGTAAAAATGAAAAACGTTTTAAAAGTTTTCAAAGAAATGCTGTTGCAGCTTAATTGCGTGCGTGCGCGCGCGCGCACGAGTGTATGTGTGTCTTCGTCCATCCGTCCGTCCTTCCGTCTGTCTGTCTGTCTGTCTTGTTTTTTCTGTCTGTCTGTCTGTCTGTCTGTCTGTCTGTCTGTCTGTCTCTGTCTGTCTGTCTGTCTGTCTGTGTGTGTGTGTCTGTCTGACTGCCTACCTGTCTGTCTATCTGTCTTTTTTCTGTCTGTCTGTCTGTCCGTCCCTCCGTCCGCCCGCCCGCCCTGTTTCCCTGTCTGTGTGTCTGTGTGTCTGTCTGTCTGTCTGTCTGTGTGTGTGTGTGTGTGTCTGTCTGTCTGTCTGTCTGTGTCTCTGTGTGTATGTGTCTCTCTGTCTGTCTGTGTGTCTGCCTGTCTGTCTGTCTGTCTGTCTGTCTGTCTGTCTGTCTGTCTGTCTGTCTGTCTGTCTGTCTGTCTGTCTGTTTCTCTCTCACTCTGTCTCTCTCTCTCTCTCTCTCTCTCTGTCTCTCTGGTTTTCAATGAAGTCGAGCAGCAGCTGACGTCAACAAATGATATTGTTCCTGGCCCGGGGCTGCGGAGGAAGTGGTCGTACATACGTCTGCAGCATCCATCTCTGCCTGTCACTCTGTCTGCTCAATTTCCGCATCTACTTATCTACCCGTGTATCCCCCTCTTCAGTGCGCGCACACCCTCATCAAACCCCTTCCTTGCCCCCCAGTCTTTTCCTCTCATCACTTCTTTCCTTTCTCAAGCAAGATTCTTCCTTCCACTTGTCTCTCTTTCACTCTCTCGCCCAGATGTCTTTCTCGCTGAGGTGTCCTTTTTTAAGAGCCATTTTTCTTCCAGTGGAAATGTTCTTGCAGCTGGTTGTATCTCTCTTCACTTTGGTGTTCTTCACTTCAACGTTCATGTCACACGAATGTAATTCCAGATTACTTATGTACTTTTCTTTCTAATGTGTGTTATTTTGTGACGGTTTGGTTTTATACTGGCAGGTTTTCAATTCCGTGGTGCAAGCTCATACATATGATCACAAAGAGCGTAGTTGTACAGGTGCTCATATTTGACTGCAAAGTAAAGTTCTACTGGACAATGGATCACTACAAAACACAGCATGAATAGATCGTTTCCCAATGTCCTACATAAGTACTTTGTTATGTTTCAAGGGATCTTGTCTTTGTACGATTCTGATTGTAAATCCTTTTTATGCAGTCATGTGTCTTCATGCTACAGGCCCTCTCTCTCTCTCTCTCTCTCTCTCTCTCTCTCTCTCTCTCTCTCTCTCTTTCATACTACTACTACTACTACTACTACTACTATAGTACTACTACTACTACTACTACTACAACTACTACTACTACTACTACGACGACGACGACGACGACGACGACTACTACTACTACTACTACTACTACTACTACTACTACTACTACCACCACTACTACTACTACCACTACTACTACTACTACCACTACTACTACTACTACTCCTTCTGCTGCTGCTGCTGCCGTCACTGCTGCTGTAGATGATGACGACGACAGCTGCG
>JAWQFJ010025860.1:25000-30000 GCA_034096865.1 Theodoxus fluviatilis | reverse complement strand
TGACCGAGCTGGTCTGACAACGAGTCAATGAAATATTATTTAGTAAACGTGATCAATGCTCTTCTAACCTGTTTGATACGTATAATTATATTTTTTGTGTAGTCACCGTCTGCGATATGACTGCACCGTATTTATATCAATTAATCCATAAGTTTACAGCAATTACTTGATCGCAGTATCGTTTTTGTTGGTTGCATGAACTGTTCTAGCAACCATTCGCTGTTTTTCTGCTTTGAACAAGTCTGCTTCATTCAAAAGAAACTTGCAAAAGTTTGGCCCTAGCAGACGTTGATGTTTCTGCCATCGAGGCGATGTCTCGATTAATTGATGTGCGCATGATTTGCATAAACTATTTTTGACGTGTTGATGAAATGTCTTTGAGACACTCGGCGATGAGACTATACCAACTTGGACTCATTATTTTTCTGAACAGCTTTTCGCTGGAGGAAGTTGTTTTGCGATGC
Organism: Theodoxus fluviatilis; assembly: GCA_034096865.1. NCBI lineage: Eukaryota > Metazoa > Mollusca > Gastropoda > Cycloneritida > Neritidae > Theodoxus > Theodoxus fluviatilis. The sequence goes on along the minus strand of JAWQFJ010025860.1, from coordinate 29,536 downwards.
ACCTCACAAGCGTTTTTAGTTGTAATTTTGTCATTTTCGTCCACGTGATATTTCGACGTGGTTTTGACATAATAATGTGCATGCATCCATTTACACAATCTTTCATGTTTCAGTTATGATATGTAATTTACGAATAATTCATATGTACTGCAATGAGTGTGTGCATGAGAGATGACTTGCATATGATTCACATGCATGCACGTGCGTAAGATTACGACTGTGTTTTTGTGGTTTGTGATAACTTGATGTACATGTAAGATGTTAGAGGATTTTTTTTTAATGCAACCGTTACAACCACGTGACTTTGCATGTCAAGAAATGTAACTGCACCTTGACAATGTGAACAAGCTTTCCTCGCGGAGCATTCATCCATACGGGTACTCGTAATTGCTCTCCGCTTTAAGCGTTTTATATTCACATTTCAAAAGATTCGATTCGAAATGTTTCAGCGAAAATAAACAACCCAACCTCTGTTTATTCTGATATACCTGATTGTAAAACATGTTACCTCGGATATCTGCCGGCGTGGATACAAATCCAATAAAAAAAGCACATTTCACGAAGTTCTTCCGAAATTGAGCCTCAGTTTTTTTTAAAATCACTACTGCACATGCAGGCCAAGTATAGAAGACTGTAAAATTCTACAACCATAGGGCAGCAGGAATTTATAAACACCGACTATATGACCATAAATTTATCTGGTGTTTCCACAACACTGATAAGCTAGGTGTTATTATTCTTGTGGAAAACTATGAGAAGTATGTTAATGTAACGTAGATTACAACATGCTTCGACAGAGAGCTCATATGAGTTTTAGCGAGAATAAAGCACAGGCAAACGTCCCTGCTGTAATGAACCTTGAGGAACAACATGTAAACAGGAAGATATTTACGACGAGGTCTGACACATACTGTCTCACACGGATGGGCACACACATATGTGTTACCTTGTTACCTCTATCACCCCCTCACCCCCCCTCTCTCTCTGTCTCTCTCTCTCTCTCTCTCTCTCTCTCTCTTTCTGTCTCTGTCTCTCTCTGTCTCTCTATCTCTCTGTCTCTGTCTCTCTCTGTCTCTGTCTCTCTCTCTCTCTCTCTCTCTCTCTCTTTCTGTCTCTGTCTCTCTCTGTCTCTCTCTCTCTCTCTCTCTCTCTCTCTGTCTCTGTCTCTCTCTCTCTGTCTCTGTCTCTCTCTGTCTCTGTCTCTCTCTCTCTCTTTCTGTCTCTGTCTCTCTCTGTCTCTCTCTCTGTCTCTGTCTCTCTCTGTCTCTGTCTCTCTCTCTCTCTCTCTCTCTCTCTCTTTCTGTCTCTGTCTCTCTCTGTCTCTCTCTCTCTGTCTCTGTCTCTCTCTGTCTCTCTCTCTGTCTCTCTCTCTCTCTCTGTCTCTGTCTCTCCCCCCATCTTTCCCTCTCTCTCTCTTTCTCTTTTTTCTCTCTTTTTCTCTTTCTCTCTCTCTCTCTTATCTCTCTCTCTCTTCTCGCTCTCTCAAACACACAAACACACATACATACACATACACACACATGTACACACACACGCGTACGGAGGGACCGGCCGGACGGGTGGACAAACAGACAGACCCATACATTTTGTCAGTGAGACAGACAGACAGACAGACAGACAGACAGACAGACAGACAGACAGACAGACAGACAGACAGACAGACAGACAGACAGACAGACAGACAGACAGACAGACAGACAGACAGACAGACAGACAGACACACAGACACACAGACACACAGACACACAGACAGACACACAGACAGACAGATAAACAAATAAACAGACAGACTGACTGTCACACAGAAAAACAGACACACAAGCACAGAGACAAACTGACAGAAACAGACAGACAGACAGACAGACAGAAACACACACACAGACAGACACACAGACAGACAGACAGACAGACACACAGACAGACAGACAGACACACAGACAGACAGACATACAGACAGACAGACAGACAGACAGACAGACAGACAGACAGACAGACAGAAACACACACACAGACAGACAGACAGACAGACAGACTGACAGTCACACAGAAAGACAAACAGAAAGACAAACAAACAGACACACAGAAACACATACAGAAAAATGGAAAGACAGATAGACATACAGACAGACAGAGACAGACAGAAAGACATACAGACAGACAGACAGATACAGACAGAAAGACATAAAGACAGAAAGACAGACAGACAGACAGACAGACAGACAGACAGACAGACAGACAGACAGACAGACAGACAGACAGACAGACAGACAGACTGACAGTCACACAGAAAGACAAACAGAAAGACAAACAAACAGACACACAGAAACACGTACAGAAAAACGGACAGACAGATAGACATACAGACAGACAGAGACAGACAGAAAGACATACAGACAGACAGACAGACAGAGACAGACAGAGACAGACAGAAAGACAGACAGACAGACAGGCAGGCAGGTAGGTAGGCAGGCAGACACATGGGCACATTGACACACACACACACATAACACTAATACATACACACTATCACAAAGAGAGACACAAAGAGTAGAAATTACTGAACGGGTAGCAAATGTGGGAAAATGTGTTTGTCGTCAAGGATGAGAGACATTGAGGTATTACAATAGTACTATGCCCACCCCCTCACATTTAAACACCGTTTATCTGTCAGGTTGTTGATAATATACATGTACTTGGTATACATAGAGTCCCAGTGTGTGTATGATGTGAGAATAGGTTCACCTCGTCTTTCAACGCGATTCGTAAGAGGCGAATGTCCCAGGAATTCGTTATTGGATTTAATATATCTCCAACCAGCCATATATATTTTCGTGATCAATGTCCTTACATAGTCTACAAAGGCTGATAAATTCCGCCCTTTCATTAATTTATTCATTCACTAATTCGTTCATTTGTTCATTCACTCATTCATCCATTCACTCATCCGTTCATTCATTCATTCATTTTTTATTTCGTTCATTCATTCATTGTTTATTTGTTCATTCTTAGAAGCATGAGAGGATGACAGTTCTCATTCAGGTTTGATGTTGTGAGGCAGCGTACATGCTACAGCGTGGTCGGAACATAAACTGGATTTTTTTTCTTCTTAACTCTTGTCTCACTTGGAGGTGTCACAGACTCGTTATAGTACACACGACATATATATTTAGGAGTGGTTTCTAGAGGTCAACAGTAGATAAGACATTAAGTGTCGTCAATAAGTTGTCAGTGATATGATTGGCTCATTGAAATCACAATAGCGTAACTTTTGCAAATACAATGTAACAACAAGAACAGCAACAACAGAAAAAGTAAAGAGTGATATCTAAATACAAGGTATGAGTGATCAGTTTGTGTGATAAAGTAGCGGATCACAGTTCAGTGCAATGCTGCCGACAAATGGAAGCATGTTTATCAGTATATTTTGCAGTGTTATTTGAAACTGACTGGTTGCCTCTTGACACCATGATATTCACAAGATGCTTTTGAATAGTCAATTCTGAATTGCATTGTACTATATACGTAAAATAATTGTTAACTTGTCAATCATCCTACATATCTCAGCAACTTTACAAAAAGCAGTGGGGGTTTTTCATCCTACGTTTAGAGCACTATCTTTCTGGCTAGAATATCCACCATTAATATATTGTATCACCAGAGAGTCTTCAGTATGGCGAAAGAAACGTTCAATCGTATTAGCATTCAGTGAGTCAGACAATGTTTGATAATATATTTCTTACAACAATGGATTCACTGCGATGATTACAATGGTGAAAGGCTTATTCACTCCATTCATAGTGCTTCATTTGCATACTTTATGCATTATATAGACCTTTACGGAGTCCTTCCTTCCTAATCGTTTTGTTAGAATATACTAATATATGACAGTGTTGCTACTAACATAACTAATAGTTAACTAATGCGTTAGTAGTATTACTAATATTATTGTACTAGGGGTATTTCTACAGTGAGTTTTTCGTATTACTCTTTGAACACAACCCTCCACACAACGACATTCACACTATTTCTCACAGTTCAACACTGTAGTGATAACAGTGACGTATGTTAATTGGTGAATTGTATTCACACATGACCTACTTCACAGTGACGTCTGTTGATAAATTGTATTCATACCATTACCTACTTCAGAGCGAAGTCTGTCTGTAAGTGAATTGTATTTACAACATGACCTACTTCACAGTGACGTCAGTCAGTAAGTGAATTGTATTTACAACATGACCTACTTCACAGTGACGTCAGTCAGTAAGTGAATTGTATTTACAACATGACCTACTTCACAGTGACGTCTGTCAGTTTGTAAATTGCATTCACAGCATGACCTACTTCACAGTGACGTCAGTCAGTAAGTGAATTGTATTTACAACATGACCTACTTCACAGTTACGTCTGTCAGTTTGTAAATTGCATTCACAGCATGACCTTCTTCACAGTGACGTCTGTCAGTGAGTTGTATTCACAATATGACCTACTTCACAGTGACGTCTGTCAGTGAGTGAATGTATTCACACCATGACC
>JAWQFJ010025860.1:10000-15000 GCA_034096865.1 Theodoxus fluviatilis | reverse complement strand
GGAAAGCCATTACCGTATTGCGTACCGTAGTGCCCTGACGACAGTTCTCGGCGTTTTTGCTAACAAACTGCTTTGGCAAGTTTAGCCTTGTTTCTCCTGAAGGGTCGGCACGTTTGAGAGAAGACTGCAATAAGAACATTTCATGTATCACCGCTAGAATGTAGCCTGGAGTTCCGACGACAAATGTGCCAGAGCGCACGAAATGACCTAAGGGAACATCCAGCAATGCAGATGAGTCTTGGTAAACAACGTGTTTAGCAAAAGGACAGGCTGCCACAGTCTTTGCGGACTTTTTTGTGTTCCAGCAGCCATATTTATGGTCGGGCAGTACGCATCCTTGCACTCGGTGACTCCAGGCGAATATTTCTACGGCGGCCGTTGCACCAAAGCAGACAGTTCTTTGACACCGTGTAAACCTGTCCTTTTGTTGCACATCTCCATCAAAGGGAAGGAAGGGGATGGCTCGACCGCAAGGACGTTTCGCTCGCCCTGCCCTTTCTGGGGCTTCTTTGAAGACATTCCTGGAAGGAGCGGAAAGGCCACGGACGGGACACACCAAACTATCCCCTAGTTCTGAGTAAGTTGAGCACTACGGCCAGTCTGTCCCAGAACTACTTGCTGGATGTAACTCAACGTGAAAATAAAACAGGAAAACCTTCGAGAACTTTCATGCACTATTTCTGATTACACGTAGCAGACAGACGATTAAGCGTGCATCATGAACGTTGTCTTTCATTCTTTTGATTTATGTGTGGATTTGTTTTCCTTTTCTGTATTAATTACATCTGCATGTCACAGCTACTGCTTAGTTAAGTAGCAGTGTTCGATGAATCTGCATGTCTGGAAAACGTGCTTACCTAGAAATAGTGTACTAAAGTTGGTAACGTATTACTGCATGCGAACTTTGCAGGAGTGGTTTTTGAAAATCTTTAAAGAATAGACTTTTTAAAGTAAAACTTAAATTTCTTGCACCTGTAGAATTAATCTTACGTGGGTTATCGAAGCAACGGAAATCAACAAGGTCTTGGGTTGAAAAAGCTGATACTCTTTAACCACAGAACAAGTAAGCTGCAGACAGAGGGATCGCTTATTTGATAACCTTTTTCCTTGTAACAACCTTCACGAAAAGAAAGGAAAGGAGGAAAGAGCAAATGTCTTTACATATATACACTGTATGCAATACAGTGTGTATCGTCATCGTAAACCATGCTGACAGGATATTGCGTAATTGTATGCTCGAGTTGGAAACAGTTACATATCAAGTGCTCGCAAAACATCATCATACGGACCTTCCCCGTAACAAATCCTCTTTGAAAAACGCGATATCCTGGTCTTCACAATAAACATTGATCAGTAGATGTATTGTCTCGTGTCGTCTGCTAACAGGGAACTATTCAAGAATATATGAGCACTTTGTCTTTGCATTGCTCAAAAGCGGAATTCCGATTTAAATTGTTTATTTTCGGCATGCATCTGTGCTTATTTTCTCCTACTAGTGATCACGAGTAAGCACGCAACGTTTGTAGGCCACACGTTAACTGCGATTATGAAGAAGTTAATTATTTGTTTTTAGAATTATGCCATTAGTAAACACTGCCGGAGTGGGAGAAATTTCGCATAAATATATCTGTCTCTGTCTGTCTGTCTGTCTGTATGTATGTATGTCTCTCTCTCTCTCTCTCTGAGTGTGTGTGTGTGTGTGTGTGTGTGTCTGCACGCGCGCGTGTGTGTATGTGTGTATACGTGCGTACATATTGATAAGTATGCACGTATCTACATGTATGCGTGTCTATGCGCGAATGTGTGTGTGTGTGTGTGTGTGTGTGTGTGTATGTGTGTTAGTGAGCGAGTGTGTGTGTGTGTGTGTGTGTGTGTATGTGTGTTAGTGAGCGAGTGTGTGTGTGTGTGTGTATGTGTATTAGTGAGCGAGTGTGTGTGTGTGTGTGTGTGTGTGTGTGTGTGTGTGTGTGTGTTAGTGAGCGAGTGTGTGTGTGTGTGTGTGTGTGTGTGTGTGTGTGTGTGTGTGTGGGTGTGTGTGTGTGTTAGTGAGCGAGTGTGTGTGTGTGTGTGTGTGTGTGTGTGTGTGTGTGTGTGTGTTTGTGTGGGTGTGTGTTAGTGAGCGAGTGGGTATGTTCTTCCAACAAATGAATCCAAAGAGTAATTTACTCAGGTTTTTAAAAAAATCCTGGAATTAAGTACTGTTGAATGCTATGTTGTGCCGACACGTGTGAAGGGCGTCGTAACTAACTGGGTGGTGCTTTACAGAGAAAAGTTCACACGAAAGACCAGTTAAAATGGATCTGTGTCACATTTTCTGTGTCTGAAGTTTCGACCCAGTTGTTTTTGCTGATTATTTATATCCAGAACATTGCGAAACATGCGTTTTGAATCTTCGAAACATGTGCGCCGTAAAAGTTTGGGGTTGGTTTCGAAGACTAAAATTAGACAAAATGCCAGATCAAAGGCGTGCTTGCCGCAGGGAACTTGAAATCGTTTTCTCTCCACAGGAAATAGTTCTGTGTGGACTGGGGATGTTTATATTGAAGCCATGGGCCTGTTTCGTTTTCACTGTTCTTCCCAAAGAAAGGAGCACGTAAAAATCAAACTGTATATATTTCACTTCTCAGATGTTATATTTCTCTTGTCTCTGAGAGTGCCTTCACTGTGGGGCATGTACAGATTGCATGATTTTAAAATACGACATAATGACACTTCTATAATTAAAAAAAGACTGAAACCTCGTTATTCATCCAATGCTTTGTGACCCACTCAAAACGTCCTTGATGGTGACACTAAAAAGCCAATATGAATAGATTCTACTGAAGTCTGTAGAATTTCATCGTTAGATTACCATTAAGGATATTCTCTGGTTTTGATTGTAAGAACTTGAAGAGCATGTGCATGTGTGTTTTGTGAGTCTTTTTGATACAGAATGTGTGTTCGTGCTTGTGTGCGCGCATGGACTCGTGTGTGCGAGGGATGTTTGCATGTCTGTATGTGTGTGTGCGTGCGTGCGTGCGTGCGTGTGTGTGTATGTGTGTGTGCGTGTGTGTTGTGTGTATGTGTTTGTGTATATGTGTGTGTGCGTGCGTGCATGCATGCGTGTGTGTGTATGTGTATGCATGTGTGTGTTTGCATGTGTATGTGTTTGCGTGTGTGCGCGCAGGCACTCATGTGCGCTTGTAACTTTCACACAAGTGCACAGGAAAATGTACCTGCAAGGCCGTTTTCGCGAAAGCTTCCTTGCATATTATTATTAATGTTCACGAGACAAGTGGTATGCCGGACAGCAAGACTGGTGTTCCCGCAGGTGCACATGCACGCATGCATGTGGCCTGTGTATTGTTTAGAAATGCGGCGTTTCTACATTCTACCACTTTTTTAAATTTGAGGATAAATAGAAGTAGTTCATAGGCATGCATTCTTCAATTGTTGGTCTGTGAAGTTTTCATCATCTGTGAATACGTTTAAGATAAATTATTTGTGATTGAAAGCATTTTGTCAGGCCCTATATTTTATTCAACAGATCCATGCACGACCAAAGCAATGAACTAAAACAAGCTGAAATTGTGGTAATGAGATTTAAAAATCTGTGGTATGTCCCAATGTAAAATAAGGATAGCAAAGAATAAGGAAATATGTATTAAACTGACTGATTCGGACAATTCTGCTCTTGTGAGAAATTTACAGTGTTTAGATTAAGCCTTTGCATTGCCTATCGACACATAAACAGTTACAAGCCAGATTTAGATACATACGACTTGAATATCATCTTCCTCCTGCTAAAGAGGAACACTGGTCGGACAAGTTCCCTTCCCTTGCAAATGGATGTTGTGAGTAGAAAAGCCTCATGTCAAAATAACGTAGCATGGGCTCTACTTGAGTCAAACAATTTATTTTGATGCACATAGCTTTTTTATGGCACAGCTCTCTCTCTCTCTCTCTCTCTCTCTCTCTCTCTCTCTCTCTCTTTCTTTCTCTCTCTCTCTCTCTCTCCCTCTCTCTCTTTCTCTCCCCCCTCTCTCTCTCTCTTTCTTTCTCTCTCTCTCTCTCTCTCTCTTCCTCTCTCTCTCTTTCTCTCTCTCTCTCTTTCTCTCTCTCTCTCTCTCTTTCTTTCTCTCATTCGTTATTCTTCGCCTAAAAAAACTATCTTGTGATGAATTTTAAAATGTTCATTGAATGGCTATTATTTATTGAAACATGCATTTTCATCTCTTCTTTGTATACTATGACAAACATTGTATTCCTCTTTTCTCAATTACTGTACCCTTTTACTTGAGGAAAAGTCTCATTTGACCTTAATAGAAGGTATTTTTATTGTGGATTAAACTTCTTTCCTGCAAAAACTCGTTAAGCTTTCGCGCTTCCGCCATCCACATTTTATAGACTCCACCGTGAAGGAGTTTTCATCGTGGACAGCAGAGAAGCGAGTGGATGCTTGACTGTCTGCATGCATTTGACGATGTCTGCATCAGCAGTTTATCTTCACCATAATCAACGTCATGTATTTTTTTGTCCTCCCTTGGACAGCGCCCAATAACCGGTTTACCTTCTCGGTAGGAGAGGACACTGTGGCTAATGCTTCATGCCCAATGTTACATTGCAAGGACCCGCGCAGCTGCGAACGCCGTACCCACTGGTCGCAAGTGATTGCAGGTACAACGCTCTGACCACTTGGCCACAGAGCTCCACTGAAACTCACCAGGAAATGACTGCTTTAAAGGCTGGGTCTGTTTCTTTCTTAAGTCGACCATTTTTATCCAGTAGGAAACGTCTTGGTTACCGAAAACCCTATGTGGATAATCTCACCGAAATAATGCCTGCTCATAACGTAGTGTGAGGAGATTGTTAAAATATGAGTTCTACAGCAGGATGGGTGGATGGATGAATAGAAGGATGGATAGATGGATAGATGGATGGATGGATGGATGGGTGGATGGATGGATGGATGGATAGATGGATGGATGGATGGATGGATGGAGTGATGGAAAGTGTTTTAC
>JAWQFJ010025860.1:0-5000 GCA_034096865.1 Theodoxus fluviatilis | reverse complement strand
CTCATTGGTAGGCTCAGCGTACCATTTCACTCGGACCTTGCGTCCCGCCTACACCTCATTCGTAGTTTACCCCTCAACGGTCTCCTTGCATTTTGTTTAGTGCTACCCCCTTCTCCTTTCCAGCGTCCGATTGATCGCTTTTAAAGGGCTTATTAGCCTTGCGGCTAGTGATCCTGCACGTCCCTTTCCGGCTCCCCTCCTTTCCTCCTCCTCGCTCCCCTTTTCTCGTTGCGTCTCTCCTCAGTTCGGCAGCCTTTCCTGGTAACGCCAGGTACCTTCCCACAAGACCCCTGGCTATTCAAAGGCCCAGGCGGTCGTTTGCTTTTTTTATGTTCTTTTTGTCAAACATTGGAGTACCATTTCGTACGCTTTTGCACCGTTTGCAATCCTGTTCCGTCTCCTCTTCTGCTTACTTGCTTTCCATTAGAAACATGCATGGTCATCTCCAGTCCTACACGCTTGCCTTCCTCACGACTCCGCCCTTGTATCGTAAGTTTTAATAGATTTATAACAACCATATATGATATTGCTACCCTTTCCCGCGTTCTCCTAACCCTTTTAGACGCCTATCGCTGCCCTTTCATCCCGTTCCCGCGCATCTGCCTCCCATTTACGCATTTAAATTCGCCTTTAATTTACATACAGCGTGCATTCTTTTTAATTTCTTCTTCTTTTCTGTGGGATTCTGTTTGTGTACTTTCCCAGCCACCTACTACAGCATGTGGTGGTGTCTTTATTTTGTTCCGTGCGCCCTCTCCAGGTCCTCTTCACCCACGTCCCATTTTTGGTGGTCGCTGCCAGCTGCTATTTTTGCACGTACTCTGTCGACGTGTATCCATCCTGATCGGGTCGCTCAGGTAAGAGTGTTCCGCCTAGCCTCTAGACAATCGCAAATAGACCCGATAGATTGAACCCAATGAGTCGAATTTTCCTAACCTCTGCAACCAACTTATGTTCGTCAACAACACAAAACCTGACGATTATTTAATTTCATCAACTCTCCTTCTTTGTAAGCCGCTGCCCTATGCACGAACAAATGGTATCCTCTTCGCATTTTTTCTTGAACTTCGTTCTTTTCTTTTCATTTTCTTCTACGTGTAGTTCTTCCAGTCATCCTTAGACTGATATTTTCTGGTTTCTTAACCAAAGAGTATAAATAGCGTAAAGTTGATGATTTTCTATCCATTATAGCCTTGCTTCGTCTCTCCAGTATCTTGGCCAATAATTAGATTGCCCGGTGCTCCCCTCCCTTCTTAAACACTTTACAACCCGCTTTTTGCTTGCTGCACTACCCACTTCGGGGTCATCTCTGATCAATTTCCTTCTTCCTTTCGTCACACCTCTCGGTAGCCTGCCTCTTCTAAAAAAATTTGCTTCTTACCGCCACAAGCTCATTATTTTTGACTCAGGGCACATTGCTAGAGTGACGCACATACCAGCTCGCGTCCAGCGCTCCTTCTTGTCAGCCCCACCCATCTCTTCGCTCTTTCTTTTGTCTCTGCCTTTGCTGTTGATGTTATTCCCATACCCGAAACGCTTGCTGGGGCCTGTCCTCTGGACACGCCCCCCCCATGTTACCTCTAAGGGTCCTAATTTCACGCACTTCATTTAGCAACGCTTAACTTGGCCCCAACCATTCTGACCCGTCGTAGGAGATACAGCTGTACTAACCGTTTACTCTAACGGTTTTACTCCCTCGGAGGTGGAGATCTCCGTGAGCGAACTGACTAAACCAAGGTTGGCGATGATATCCTCCTGCCGTGTTTTCCCACGAGCGACCTTGGTTTTCGCGGTCAAACTGTTTGTGTCTCCCTTCTCGGGCACTCGATGAGATCCCCCTTGTAGGTTGGGGGTTTAAGATATTGGACCCCGCCCTCGTCCTGTGGGTTGGGGGCTTGCAGCGAATTGACTCTCCCAGCCCCGCCTTGTGGGTGTGTGGGTATAGAAATTGACCCGCGACCTGTGGGTTTGAGCGGGGTGTACCAAAACGGGAGATTTGTGAACGCCCTCCTCGTCCGTGCTCGCATTGCGGTTTTGGCTGGTAAGACTAGGTCTAATGTACGATCCCCCTTCTCCCCCCACACTCCCACCGTCTGGTGGTTTGGGGGCTACCAAAAGCGCAATTTACGTACCACCATACGGCCGGCTGTTGGGTTTGGGGGTCAAATGAAACTTGACACCCCCTGCTTGGGTTGCGGGGTAAGTAATCTGTACACCCGCACCTTTCTATGGGGTTCTTGGTGAGGGCGTCGGGCTCGTTTGATTCTTTTGAGTGGGGGGGAGTGGAATTGAGACTCCCCGCCAATCCTGCTTCTGCCTTTCTCTCCCTTAGCTCGATTCGTAAACTAGGCGACTTTCGCACTCCTGATCGATTAACCGTCTCATTTATCCTCCCTATCGTTAACCACCATGTTTCACTTAGTCCATTGTTTCTGTACTGTCCCTTGACTTATATTGCTGTTCGTTTTGTCCTGTTTCGCCTCGCTGCCGATAGTATAGTTCTTAGACTGTTTCTACGGTGCTTTGTGGTTCAGGGCCTTTTTTCACATTTAGCCCTACTCAACAGGCTGATAGGCTCCCAACTCCGACGTCTAGGCCTTCTTCCTCATATCACTCGATGAGAGAGTCCAGAGAGATGAGAGCAGAGAGGTTACAATTAGAGATGAGCAGGACATTCAGCAGAGAGACCAGAGAGTAAGTATTACACAGATAGATCTGAGAGACGACTGAGAAAGAGACAGGTAGACAGCAGACTGACGAAGATTCAACAATGAAGAGAGACATTGCCCTAGATGGACTAATGCAGCAGAAGTCACACCAGGAGAGAGAGGAGATAGAGACTGCACCAGACCAGACCAGACAGACAGAGAGTATCCCCGTCGAGAGGAAAGTATAGACATAGAGAAGGCTCCGAGAGCTAGAGAAGATAAAATAGTAAGCAAAGAGCCAGCACTCGAGACGAGCATCGTGTCAAGAGAGATCATTTTGATGAGCTAGACGAGAGACACAGACAGTCATCAGAAGAGACCAAGAGTCACTTTAACGCTACTTCTCGTCCGAGTTTGAATACTTTATTGCTAAGTCCAACGTTCTTGTCCCGACGCCTTCGTATCTCCCCCCTAACAATTTTGTCTACACTATTCGATATCCGTTAGCAATCCCTCTGACGTACATATATCGAATAGTATTTCTCGATAAATGGACAATAAGGTCTTCTAAACACCCATTACTCCACCTGTAGAATCCATTACTAACCTATGCTCTTTGCTTTAATACTCCTTGTGCAGTGTCCAACATTGTAAGGACCGACGATGTCTTGGAGGTGCGCGCGTAACTGTCAAATGTCAATACTACATCGGGGTGCAACATACTTTGTCTGTTTACTTTTGACCTCGTGAAAGCCCATCATCCCAGTTGGAACTAGTGCTCTGAAACTCTTGTCGTCATGTTGGTAGTTTTTACATATCTCGGATACTTCCGTCGTCTTCTTTCTCTGTTTGACACATATTTATTCTTCCTCGAGATTATTCTATACTTGGTCCACATTTTTTAAGCGTAGGAAAATGAGCTTCATCCATCTATCAATGGAATCTACGTGACAGAATTGGAGGCAGTTCGGCTTGTGGTCTACTTCGCCCAGATTCCAGTCCTGTTCGCCCCTTGTGTTTACGATCCTTATGGGTAGCGAGGGCATAATCTTTCCAGGGACTCCCGTTACGCCGGTCCAGTTCGTGCAATCCCAAGTGCTGAACGCGAATCATCCGTCTCAGCTCGCTCCTTTTCCTATCCTTTTCGATTCTTGTGCCTGTCGTCTGATTCTCTTGCATTTCCAACCAGTCCTGGTATGGTAGCTATGGGGCGTGGTGGTGTCTTTGTGAGACTCTTCCGAAAGACTTTGCCTGTTTACCTAAGTATGGAAAATCTGTCTCCATGCACGGTGCTGTACATTAGAGGTTCTGTGCTACTCGTTCTATTAAGCAACCGTTGCTGCTCTTAAGTTACTGACTTTTAATTGTTTCCTGTCCTTTTGCAGGAAAACGCCTCTTTCTCATTGCTTCCTTCCCCCTTCCTCCTCTTCTCTCCCTTCTACCCCAGGCCTACCCTTCCGCTGGGACCTCGCATTTGAAGCCCAAACAGCTCAGCAATAGCGGCAAAAGCATCAATGACAATTAACGCCAGTCCGTAAGCCGAATGCACAAAAAAACATCCGAACAAAAAGACACTTTTCAACCCCATTCTGCTTCATTCAAAAAAATCTCAGTTCATTGGTACTGTGATTATTCCTTCCGTCTTCGCTGTTTCCCACTCGCATTAGCGTAAGCCTGCTCTTTCGCTTTTAGTGCTAACTCTATCTTTTAAAATACATACCCCTCGAGATTTCTGTCTTGTGTTCCATCTTCCTTGCTCGGTCCCGTCGCCGACGGATTACGGGGTAACCTCAACGGCACTTCACCTGTGCGGCAGCCTCGCCCAACCCATCCGTCGGGCTCCTACTACCACCCATCTGGCGGGACACTTCCCCCCTCCCCACTTGCTCCCGTACTCTGTCCGGGCTGCGTTCGCCATTCTCCCCCGCCGCTCTACTAGTCCTTCCCTCTACCCCATTGCTGGGCCTATACCTACTCACTCGGTATCAGGATCGAGGTTCTACCGGCCACCTGCTTTCTTCGTTCCCTACTGTCCTCCCTTTCGTCTTCCCAACTCTGGTCCCCTCTCGCCCAAATCATGCTCGCCCGTACACTCGTCCTCCTCTCTTCGCCCTGCCAAACAGTCATTGGTTCTCAAGCACTTAACGCGTAGTCAGGCTGAAGCGGGCCTGTACCTCCGTGCCGCTACTCGTTCATCTCCTCCCGTCTGCTACCCGCATAGAGTGGAGAGTCCTCTGGGGGTGGCTCTTGTGCTTGGGCTCAGGAACTTGCGTGTAATATCTTTCCTCTCTACAACCAATGTTGAACGGGTTTGGAAGCTCCTGTAAAATACTTTTGTGTCCTTTTCGCTTT
>JAWQFJ010025858.1:0-20746 GCA_034096865.1 Theodoxus fluviatilis | reverse complement strand
ATTTTTACTGCCACACATTCAGTCCTGACACCTGAGCTTGAAAGTGTTACATCATTACAAAGAGAGACGATGAACTTTAATGTGTAACCCACCGGCTTATTGCATTGGCAAGAAAAACGCGAACAAGCATAGTAATGTACAAGAAGCACATAAAAAAAACTGCCAACCAGTTTATACAACGCGCACAGGTGAACAGTCTCTATTATGAGAAAGCTCACGTTCTCCGTGCAGCCCGTGAGGGCTGTTGTCACGTCGGCGGCGTTCTGCTCGTTTCTATGTTGTTTGCGCTGGCAGCATCCTTGTCACGCTGGCGAACAGCTGATCTTAAATGAAGTGCAGATTGGGTCTGTCGAAGAGCTCTTGGAGACGAAAGGCAGGTCATGTGCGACGTTTCACGATCACTCGGGTGATCGACAGAGGTCAACGGTAGAAGCGAAGTTGGATCTGATACGTACAGTGCTTAAAGCATAAGCCTCAGAACTCCACTCCTCAATGCACTCACTTGCTTCTGCAAGGCACGAGACATGCCTTCAGAAAATCTTCTTCGTTGCATTTCGAAGGTCTTCCAGTGTCGCATCGTTGCTAGGAAGTGGTTTTGCAGCACTGTGAGGGTCATTTTGAAGGGATGGCATTTATATAGCAGGTGGATCCTCGTTAGAAACTGAGGCTGTTGCTATATCAAGGTGGTCAACAGAGCTCGAGGGGTCAGAGGTCACGGATGATACGGTGACGTATTCCGCCGGCACACCGGAGCGAGATTTATGTGCAGGGACAGCTGGGGTCGGAAACAGTTTTCGCGAGATTTTATTTTGGATGGATTTGGAATCAATAAAGCATCAGTATGGCTCTACTTCTTCTTTCTTCAGTCTGCCACCTTCAACAATGTGAAGATTCTGCAGACACCCGGTTTTTACTCCTGGGTGGGGAGTTGTGCGTGCTGGGTATATTTTTCTGTGGCCGGCACTCACCCGTCAAGGACATGAGCGTCAGGATCTTTATAGTGCGCGATTGATGTTGTGCATGCGTATCACACACTAGACCTCGGTTTATGAAGGTCCCATCCGAAAGACCTGTAAAGCCCTGAGGAGGGCCGTTTGGTAGCCCTGAAGAGGGCCGTTTGGTACCCGGTTTCACTCCTGGGTGGGGAGAAGCAATGCGAGTTAAGCATCTTGCTCAAGGATGCAACTCTGGGGACCGCGCAGCTTCGAACGCCGCACCCACTGGCCGCAAGCGACTGTAGGTCCAGCGCGCTAACCACTCGGCCACTCACCTCGCTCTACTCACCCTTCTGACGATGTTTCTGTTTGGCGTTGGTCCTTTTGTCTCTGTACTGGTGTTTTGCTTTTTCAAAACCCACGCCGTACGCTCGTGAGTAATGGCTGACCGTCGTGCTGCTTGAACCTCAACACAACACTTTCAAGCTCACCGTCTACATGTACTTCCCAACTGGTGGGTTCTTCTGTTGCCAGCAGGGATGTCAGCAGTGCCTTTAGGGCAGCTGGAAGTCCAGCGACTGGCATATGGTGCCAACTGTAAATCCAAGGTAGGCTACTGTAAACTGGCCGGAGCGAGGGAAAGACGTCCTACCGGCGCGAGGGCAAACCGCTGTGTGTGTGTGTGTGTGTGTGTGTGTGTGTGTGTGTGTGTGTGTGTGTGTGTGTGTGTGTGTGTGTGTGTGTGTGAGTGAGTGAGAGAGAGAGAGAGAGAGAGAGAGAGAGAGAGAGAGAGAGAGAGAGAGAGAGAGAGAGAGAGAGAGAGAGAGAGAGAGAGAAACGAACGAATCATTTATTGCGCAGGCCTCGGGCCTCTTGCAAAATTATAATAAATCAAAAGGACGAAATAAATTGGACATATTTTCCAAGACTGGCAACCAGTCTTGATCGAGGCGCGAACGCGGAGACAAGCGAGAGTGTCATGCAACGACACGCGAATCATGTGGCTTCCGTGCTGTCCGCCTTGGCTGCTGCCGTCTCATGGTTGGTCTGTCGCCATGCATCTCCATGGCTACTGCTGCACTCAGGGCCTCGGACTGGAGCTGTGTCTGGTGGATGGACTTGCATAGGTCGTCTGGGGGTAGCAGGCCATTGTCTCTCTCTAGTGAGGATCTCATATCATGGCAACCCCTATCCCTCTCCGCGCCCTGCCCCGCAGCTTCCACTTCAGGGAAGGTGGCGAGACACGACTGGGCAGATGCACTCATAAGTCTACGCCTTATTTCCTGCAGTATTTCCTTCACACCGTTTGGAAGATCTTCATCAGTGGAGACTGGCGACGGATGATGGTCTGTCAAATCTCTCAAGTTTTTCATCTCGACGACGTCGGTGGGCTTGTCTCTCACTCCACGCTGATCATTTGTCGAGAGGTCACAGATCAGGTTGAAAAGTCACAATCTGTTTTGGTCGTATGATGTGTTCCGGTGATGTCTACGGTGGCAGCACAAGGCTTACACTCTGCGCGCGCTTCATGCAGTTTAACAGACGGGTAAGCCATGCGAATGTTATTTGACTCGATGCTGTTCAGCTCGTTGCTTGTCTCGACGTAGCTGCGCTGGAGGCTTTCTTCTCCACCTCCCACGAGCGCTGTACGTCGCTGTCCGTAATGACTGACCTCGTGTGAAGGTACGTACGTTTGGTTCGCTGTACCGTCGACTTTCCACGAAGTTAAGGTCTCTGTAGTCGGCAGTGTCGAGAGGGCACCTTCTACAGTGGCAGGAACTCCAGTAACTGGCATTTTGGCTTACTCTATCTATTGCTAATGCAGAAAACGTCGGGAGGGAAGCGAAACGTGCTGCTCGGCAGGCCAGAGCAACGGGAGGAGGGAGAGAGAGAGAGAGAGAGAGAGAGAGAGAGAGAGAGAGAGAGAGAGAGAGAGAGAGAGAGAGAGAGAGAGATTGACTGATTGATTGATTCTTTATTTATCAAGGATGAAATTTTAGGCATTTCTAGATGCCTTTCTTACAAATTGTCCTTGCTCATAAAGAAAAGAAAACACTGATAATTAAGACACAAAATACACAGTAGCTAATCCATGTACAACAGTTGGTAAGGTATATGAAGAATATGATCAACAATGACAAATATTTTAGTATAGACTGTCAGCTCAGTGAGTCTTGAAGATCAAGCAATACGTATCATATGTACAGGCGACAGCAGTGATATCATCTGCATAGATAATCACGTATGGATGCTTTAAAAGACGTTATGGAAGTATTGGTCCTTAGGTGCAATGGGAGAGAGAGAGAGAGAGAGAGAGAGAGAGAGAGAGAGAGAGAGAGAGAGAGAGAGAGAGAGAGAGAGAGAGAGAGAGAGAGAGAGAGAACGAAATAATTTTACTATGTGTAGGCCTCCGGCCCATTACATTTACAGTGGTTGATCAACACAACAACGAAAAAACAAATGCAGGGAAAACGTCAGAACTGGTTTCCAGTCATGGAAGAGATGAGAGAGATGAGAGAGAGAGAGAGAGAGAGAGAGAGAGAGAGAGAGAGAGAGAGAGAGAGAGAGAGAGAGAGAGAGAGGAGAGAGAGAGAGAGAGAGAGAGAGAGAGAGAGGGGGGGGGGGAGGGCTGGGGAAAAGTGGACGAAGGGAAGAGAGAATGAGAGTAAGAGGGTGGGTGGGTTGGAGAGAGAGGGTGGGGGAGAGGGAGGGAGGAGGGAGAGAGAGAGAGAGAGAGAGAGAGAGAGAGAGAGAGAGAGAGAGAGAGAGAGAGAGAGAGAGAGAGAGAGAGAGAGAGAGAGAGAGAGAGAGAGAGTTTCATCAGATTTCTCATGAGTAAGGTTTCTAAATCAGTCTATGACTACGTCAACGTTTGCAGCTGAGTCATGCAAGGCGAGGCGTCGGTATAAAAGCCAGGCAGTCCGACTTGATTATCTTAGAACGAGTTATCCTGTGACATAGCGACATCAGACCCGTCGTTGCAGCGTTGCCGTCTGCGAATCAAAAGCAAATTCCACCCCAAAACTTCAAAACGCAGAACGCATCATAAAACCCCCCAATTAAATTGCATTACTTATTGCGTAAAGTTGTATACTAATCTGTTCCTAGGGGTAAAACGACCAGCGAGTTATCAACATGTGGAACAGCCTCCCGAACAGCGTAGTTGAGGCACCGAGCCTGAACTCGTTCAAGAACAGAGTGGACAAGCATCTACAAGGATATATGTTCAAGCTGGAGGAACCACTGGAGCAAATGATGCACAGCAATTAGGCCTTTTTTTTCTCTCTAATTTTTTCTTTATCCATAAGAACAATAAAAATACAGCCAGAGAACTACCAGAATCGGCGATAGGCCCTGGACGCCTAAGCAAGCCGAAGAATTCTATTCTATTCTATTCTATAAGAGGATCGAGTGTTTACTCCACATAACAGTCGAAGTAAACAGAAACTGCTGACGTCAAACGCACACATCAAAGCAAAATGGCGGACACCGACCTGAATGTCGATAGCATCATTGCTCGACTGCTAGAAGGTTGGTATCGGTAAATCACACACCGATTTTTACCTTACTGGCACGTATCATGTTACAATAGACAGTTCACGCTTCAAGAATCGCATTAAACGAGTACTTTCCTCGCAAATAAACGAACCGCGGGCACTTGCATCCCGGCGTCTGCTGAGTTCCTCAAGTGCAATCTCGTCAACCGCGAAGTAAGGAAGTTGAAAACTGTACGTCAACATTTGAAACCATAGCGATCTGCTGCTTTTATTACGTGCATCTTTTGAATAATGTATTTTTTGTTTCGTTTCAGTTCGAGGATGCCGCCCAGGAAAGATCGTTCAGATGACCGAGGCAGAAGTTAGGGGGTTGTGTCTCAAGTCGCGTGAAATATTTTTGAGTCAGCCTATTTTGTTGGAGTTGGAGGCCCCATTGAAGATATGTGGTAAGTAGAGGGTTGAAGCCTTTCTGTTGATTCAAAAATGTGTCACTTTTTCGCAATGTGTGCATTGTATGACAGGATCTCCGTCCAAAGTTTTGCTTACCTGTCAGAGGTCGAGGAAGTAGCAACTCCAGTTTTGACAGGTAACGCCGGATAGTACGGAGTACTCCCACCTTGAGGGCGTGTCCTGAGTTTGTTTTGCTTATGTTAGAGAGTGCCTTCTGCTTAGGTGACTTGTGTTGCCTAATTCAATGTAATTTGCTGGTGTATTGCTGTTTCCACTACTGATTGGAAAGTAATGTATTCGTTGAAATGCATTCCTGCTGAAAATGTACAGATGGAGCAGATCCCCTGGTGTGGCCGTGGGGTGGGGGATAAAATAACCACCACAGCAATTGTAATTTTTGTAGAGCCTTTTCGTGCATTTCTTATATTGTACAAAGCATGAAATATGTTTTGGTGGGCTAATAAATGTGCTGTTCTTAGTTCAAATTATGATACTGAAACCCTTTGCCCTAACAGAGGTGGCATAGTGAGTGCTACTGCTAGAGCAACCTGTTGCCGATTTATCAGCCAGAACCCCTCACTTGTTTTATATTCTTAGTATTTCTCTATGAGTTGCTATTAGTATTACTCCCCCATTCTGTGGAGTCTAGCATGAAGCCTATTTATTTTAGAATTGGATTAGGTGTTTTTTAATGGAATGAGTTTATTTTACTTGAATATTTTTAAATAAATTTATTTAGAAGAACATCATGAGTGTTTTTTCCACTGTGCAATCTGTGCCAGCTTCTGAATTTTTGTTTTCAGGGGATATCCATGGTCAGTACACTGATCTCTTGCGCCTGTTTGAATATGGTGGGTTTCCCCCAGAATCAAATTACCTCTTTTTGGGTGACTACGTTGACCGAGGAAAGCAATCACTGGAAACCATCTGCCTTCTCTTGGCCTACAAAATCAAGTACCCAGAAAACTTCTTCCTTCTACGAGGAAATCATGAGTGTGCCAGCATCAACAGGATATATGGTTTCTATGATGAATGTGAGTATGGAACCACAGGAAATTTGCTGCTTCATTCTCTATTTAATCTTTTTGAATGTTTGCCAGTTAAGTATAATAGGACTCACAATTTAAAATAGTCAAGGAAGGAATTATCATGTAATTTGTGGTCAGGCCACACTTGTAATTGTAAGGACATTTACCAAAATGGTTGACAGGAGAAAGAAAATTTTTTTTTGTAAGGAAATTCATTTGAAGCTTGTAATTTGTATACGCATATCAGTTAAAATGACTGTATTGGATGTTGTTTCACGAGAACTGAATACATCACTTTTAAATGCATTTGAGTAGCTATAATTGTATTTTTCTCCCCCTTGTGATAGGCAAGAGGCGATATAACGTGAAACTCTGGAAAACTTTCACGGATTGCTTCAACTGCCTCCCAGTAGCAGCCATCATAGATGAGAAGATCTTCTGCTGCCATGGAGGTATGGAATCATTGCTGTGATGTAAGTCATGTTGTATGATAGATTCAAGACATCATTTCTGCAGCGTGACTGTTGCTGTGTGACAGACTCTTGGCATTGCTGTGGTGTGACTTGCCATGTGAGAGACTCTTGGCATTGCTGTGGTGTGACTTGCCATGTGACAGACTCTTGGCATTGCTATGGTGTGACTTGCCATGTGACACTCTTGGCATTGCTGTGGTGTGACTGTTGGTGTGTGACAGACTCTTGGCATTGCTGTGGTGTGACTTGCTGTGTGACAGACTCTTGGCATTGCTATGTTGTGACTGTTGGTGTGTGACAGACTTTTGGCAATGCTGTGGTGTGACTGTTGGTGTCTGACATACTTGGCATTGCTGTGGTGTGACTGTTGGTGTCTGACAGACTTGGCATTGCTGTGGTGTGACTGTTGGTGTCTGACAGACTTGGCATTGCTGTGGTGTGACTGTTGGTGTGTGACAGACTCTTGGCATTGCTGTGGTGTGACTTGCTGTGTGACAGACTCTTGGCATTGCTATGTTGTGACTGTTGGTGTGTGAGACTTTTGGCATTGCTGTGGTGTGACTGTAGGTGTCTGACAGACTTGGCATTGCTGTGGTGTGACTGTTGGTGTGTGACAGACTTGGAATTGCTGTGGTGTGCCTGTGTGTGACAGACTCTTGGCATTCCTGTGGTGTGACTTGCTGTGTGACAGACTTGGTATTGCTGTGGTGTGACTGTTGGTGTGTGACAGACTTGGTATTGATGTGGTGTGATTGGTATTGCTGTGGTGTGACTATTAGTGTGTGACACTCTTGGCATTGCTGTGGTGTGGTTGTTGCTGTGTTACACTCTTGGCATTGCTGTGATGTGCCTGTTTGTGTGTGACAGACTCTTGGCATTGCTGTGGTGTGACTGTTGGTATGTGACAGACTCTTGGCATTGCTGTGTTGTGGCTGTTGGTGTGTGACAGACTCTTGGCATTGCTGTAGTGTGGCTGTTCTGTGTGACACCCTTGGCATTGCTGTGGTGTGGCTGTTTCTGTGTGACACCCTTGGCATTGCTGTGGTGTGGCTGTTGGTGACACCCTTGGCATTGCTGTGGTGTGCCTGTTTGTGTGTGACACCCTTGGCATTGCTGTGGTGTGGCTGTTTCTGTGTGACACCCTTGGCATTGCTGTGGTGTGGCTGTTTCTGTGTGACACCCTTGGCATTGCTGTGGTGTGGCTGTTTCTGTGACACCCTTGGCATTGCTGTGGTGTGGCTGTTTCTGTGTGACACCCTTGGCATTGCTGTGGTTTTGGCTGTTGGTGTGACCCCCTTGGCATTGCTGTGGTGTGGCGGTTTCTGTGTGACACCCTTGGCATTGCTGTGGTGTGGCTGTTGGTGTGACACCCTTGGCATTGCTGTGGTGTACCTGTTTCAGTGTTTGTGTGTGACAGAATCTTGGCATTGCTGTGTGACAGGATCATGGCATTGCTGCTGGGTGACTTGCTTTGTGACAGTGGGCATTGGTGCTCATTTAGCCTTTCTGTATGACTAACTTAGGGTATTACTGCGATGTGACAGTGTGCTGTGTGACAGAGACAATGCATTGTTACAGTGTATTTGTATATTATGAACTTTGAGGATAGCTACATTGTAGTGCTGCTATGTGACAGTTACTAAGCATTGCTGAAGTGTGACTGTTGCTGTGTAACAGATGCTGGGCATTGTTATAGTTTGACTTGCTGTGTAACAGATGCTGGGCATTGTTATAGTTTGACTTGCTGTGTGACAGATACTGGGCATTGGTACAGTATGACAGTTGCTGTGTGACAGTGGGCATTGGCACAGTGTGATTTTTGCTGTGTGACAGATACTGAGCATGGTACAGTGTGGCTTGCTGTGTGACAGATAATACACATCGGTACAGTGTGACTTTCAGTGTGACAGACATGGGTTTTAGTACAGTGTGACGATTGCTGTGTGACAGATACTGGGCATTGCTACATTGTGACTTGATGTGTGACAGACACTGGGCATTGGTACAGTGACTGTTGCTGTGTGACAGATACTGGGTATTGCAGTATCAGGAAATGCATTCCTCAGATTTAACATGAATACAATAAGTAAAGTTTAAAATCAGAAAAAGCGGGGGATATTTAAAACCATTATTTTACTTGAAAGCCATAATGACAATCTCAATCTTAAGAGACAGCCACAATATGTCCTTTGTTCTCAGTTGCTAAGTTCCTTTCTTCCTGGCTGCAGACTTTGTAGCCATGAGCCCTTGTCAACCAATCTGTAGTTTGGGTTGTTGACTCAGCTTCCATGTTCTTGACTGTTTGTTTTTCTGTTAAGGCTTTGTATACACATGTGTGCTTGTGTGTGTGTGTGTGTGTGTGTGTGTGTGTGTGTGTGTGTGTGTATGAGTGTGTGTGTTTTCGTGTGTGCCCATGCATGTGCTTGCATACACAATTTGTAAATGTGATGGAAATATGCCAGGATAGATGTTCAAAGGGTGTGATTGTATTACAGGCTTGTCACCAGACTTGCAGTCCATGGAGCAGATCAGGAGAATCATGCGGCCAACAGATGTTCCTGACACAGGTGAGTCCTTCCACCTTTGACCCTGCTGTTTTTATTGACTTGGATTTAGTTGAAATTGTATGGATGTGTGTATTACATTCTGGCCCCATTTACAGGTCTGTTTCAGATATAATCCGAGTTTCTTAGAGCTAGCTGTTATCAAATGTTTTGTTAATGTTTGCTGGTTTGCTTGTTTGTTTGTTTTTATGCATATCTGCAGACTGATGCAGCATGAAAACATAAGAGCAAGAAGAAAGGACTTTAATTGTAGAAAGAATTCATAGCAAACCTCTCCTTCCCCAAAGGTCATGTCTGTTTGGCTTGAAATTTTCTGCTGCATCCTATGTTCTTGCAAATTGTAGCGGTCAAATTTATTTCAACTAGTGTTTTGAACTCACTCTGACTTCATGCTTGGGAGAATGCTTGTTGGAAGTTCAGCATGCTCAGGAAATACTGACACTGTGTTCCAGGTCTGCTCTGTGACCTCCTGTGGTCCGACCCAGACAAGGATGTCCAAGGGTGGGGAGAGAATGACCGAGGTGTTTCCTTCACATTCGGAGCCGATGTTGTGAGCAAGTTCCTCAACCGGCATGACCTTGATCTCATTTGTCGAGCACATCAGGTGAGTCTCCTCTGAAGTGTCTGATGAGCAAGTCTGGGGAAAGGGCACTTAGAGCGTCAGGTGATAATTCCTGGCAGCTGGAGATAGTGTGTTGAATGTTGATTCAAATGTGCCTGCAAGTTTATTTGACTTCAGTGGTGGAGAGAAGCCATGTGTTAATCTTGAGAAGGTGTATGTGCAGAGCAAAACTGGTGTTGCAGGTTTGAGGAAAGGCATTCATAGTGATAATACAGCATTAGGGCAAAGACTACACACTAAGGAAGTTGAATGGTCTCTTTTAAACTCTTGACACAAGGATGTAAGCCTTAATGTTGTTAGTTCTTCAGCAGTGCTGCTAATATCATGTTGAAAATTTCAGTCTAGGGTTATGAAAAGCAGTCTCCTTTTTTGTTAGTGTATATTTTGCATTCACGTGTGTCCTCTTCATTTATTCTGCATGAAATGATGGCACACCTTTTTAAAAAATACAAATAGTGAAATACTGATATATGCTGGTCTCTTCATCCATTACATGATATATAATCAAGCATCCCCAGTGCCAAAGATTGTTATGCAGAATAAGGGAGAATCTTGGTTGACTGATGAGAGATCTTGATTGACTGAAGGGAAAATCTTGATAGGCTGAAAGGAGAATCTTGGTTGACTGAAGGGAAAATCTTGATTTACTGAAGGGAGAATCTTGGTTGACTGAAGGGAAAATCTTGATAGACTGAAGGGAGAATCTTGGTTGACTGAAGAGAAAATCTTGATAGACTGAAGGGAGAATATTGGTTGACTGAAGGGAAAATCTTGATTTACTGAAGGGAGAATCTTGGTTGACTGAAGGGAAAATCTTGATTTACTGAAGGGAGAATCTTGGTTGACTGAAGGGAAAATCTTGATAGACTGAAGGGAGAATATTGGTTGACTGAAGGGAAAATCTTGATTTACTGAAGGGAGAATCTTGGTTGACTGAAGGGAGAATCTTGGTTGACTGATGAGAGATCTTGATTGACTGAAGGGAAAATCTTGATAGACTGAAGGGAGAATATTGGTTGACTGAAGGGAAAATCTTGATTTACTGAAGGGAGAATCTTGGTTGACTGAAGGGAAAATCTTGATAGACTGAAGGGAGAATATTGGTTGACTGAAGGGAAAAATCTTGGTTGACTGATGAGAGATCTTGATTGACTGAAGGGAAAATCTTGATAGGCTGAAGGGAGAATATTGGTTGACTGAAGGGGAAATCTTGATTTACTGAAGGGAGAATATTGGTTGACTGAAGGGAGAATCTTGATAGACTGAAGGTTGCATCTTGGTTGACATGAAAAATCTTGTTCAACTGATGAATCTTGGTTTATGGAAAGGGGAATCTTGGTTGACTGATAGAGAAACTTGGTTGACTGAAGGAAAATCTTAATGGACCATGTGTTGACCGTGTTTTGTAGATTGAATCTTGCTTGATTAACTTATGGAGAATTTTGCTTGCCCGCTGCAGGTGGTGGAGGATGGCTATGAGTTCTTTGCCAAGCGCCAACTTGTCACTCTGTTCTCAGCACCAAACTACTGCAATGAGTTTGACAATGCAGGAGGAATGATGTCTGTAGATGAAACTCTCATGTGTTCATTTCAGGTGAGTCTTGGATTTGACATACGTCCTACTATTCAGTTTCACCATGCTCGTATTAAAAAAAAATTATTTAAATTTTTGTTCGTTAAAAAATGAACAACAAAAAAAGAGAGAAAAAGTACTGGTAGTGCTGCATATTAATTGAAATGGTAATTCCCCTTGAAGTTTAGTGAGGATAATCTGTCAGCTCGTCTAAGATTTGACTAAGCACTGTGTCTGAAATTCTTTATTCCCTCATAACACAAGGGGTTCGTTTGCCTCCTGATGACACTTTGTGGTCTTTTATCACCCTAAGTGTTGAATGTTTGACCACAGAAGTAGAGGATCGTAAGTCTCCCTGTGCAATCTCTGATCTGTATTTCTTCCTTTTTGTTCTTTTCAGATTCTGAAGCCTTCGGAGAAAAAGGCCAAATACCAGTATGGAGGGCTCAATTCTGGCCGCCCCAACACTCCTCCTAAGGGTGGGCCACCCAAAAAGAAGTGACCTCCCACACTCCTCCAGAATACCAGCCTGCCCTCCCAACCCAGCCGGACCCTGCGGCTGTGGCATGACCCCCCAACTCACGCCCCCAGTGCGAGAGCCTACTCTTGAAGTTGTCTTGCAGTGCTTGCTCTTGGCTGCCTCATCTGGAATGCAGGTCTTGTGCGGGAGCCGAGCAAGCTGCAAGCAGTCAATTGCCCTGGCTAGACACGCTTGAGGTGTGTGCGTGCTCCACATAGAATTCCCTGTCCAACCCTGGGCATGGCATCCCCATGCTTTTGTTTCTCTCTCTTGCTCTCTTCCAATAACAGCTGTCAAGAGGAAGAGAGTTGTAAATTGCTTCATTGCGCCTGTGTGTGTCTCCCTAGGGAAGCCTGCCTGCCTTATTCATATTGATGTTGCATAGGGATTTTGGTTTTTACTCTTTTCTTTTTTTTCTTTATGGTTAAGTAGGAAGATGGACTTCACTGTTGTTGTGGAGGCTGCTAACCTTTTGAATGTTGTTGTACAACATGTTTCATGTCATATTTATTTTTCAGAACTTTACAAGAGATGGCTTTTTGGATCTGATGGTTTGTGATTCATTGAGTCAAGGAGTAATATAAAGTTTTTGTAGATTCTTGTGTATACATGTATTCATAGATATATTGATGGAAGAAACGTGATTGAGAAACAATAGATTTATGCCATTTTGCAACCTCCTTTATTAGATTTGCAATTGAGGCATTTTGGTGAAACAGCTCACTAATGAAATGTAAATGTTATTTTCTATGTCGAAACAGATTTTGTGGTGGAATTTTATTTAGCTCCAACCTTTATGAGCAGATTTTCTTTTCTTGCCAAACGAAATGTGTGAGAGAAAAATGAAAAATCTTTCTTTCCCACCAAATGACAAGAGCAATCACGTGATATTTTCAAATAGAGCCTGGACAAGCAACCATATTAGTTGCAGTAGAAAACCGAACAATGCAGAAGTTAAATTTCCACAAGTTATGTTCTTGTCCATTTGATAATTTTCAGCACAGTTGCCCCTGAAATAATTATTTTTGTTACAATATTAGTGAGTAGTTTGTGTAGAAACCTGTAAATACAGTGTACAAACTTGTTTTATAGACTGCATAGTATTGCATTGTGCTGTCGGAAGATATAGTTTTGTTTACTCCTTTGCCATTTCTGTGCTTTCCCATCTTTTGGAGTTTTATTGATGTATGCAGAATGTTGTTGGTAACTGTTCTCTCTCTTTTTTGAAGGCATAGGGTAATCTCTTTTTCAATGATCGATTTGAGGAGAGAAGTAAGTTCAGCTTTGTGACATTATTAAAGAAAGGATTGTGCTCTGATTGTTGAAGTTGTGAATAATCAATCTCACGAGGTTCTCCCTTCTAGCTGTCTCTAGCTTCACATTTCCCTGGGGCAGATTGCTGCTTTTTTCACCTCTTCTCACCAGAACTGCAGGAAGAAACATAGCTAACCCTCAAAGTTGTCTTGGCAATGGGCAGGTGCAGGTGCAGGGATTGTGTGTGCTTGCTCTCTGCTCCATCATCCAGGAAGAATGTGCCATGCTGGCAGTTCAGTGCCAAGGCTTCAGCTGCAGTACTGCACAGTTGCTTTCATAGCTTCTATTCCTAACCACACAAACCTTTATCTCAAGGGATGCACTGCAGTTTCCAATGCCAATGTATGTGTGTGGGCACTCTACTGCAGACTGGCCTGACCCTCTGAAACAAAGTCCTCTAGGCTGGTGGATGTTGTCAGCATTCAGGTGTGCTGTCCATACAATGCTTTGACCCTCCTCTCTCTCATTTCCTGTCTATCCTCTGTGGAAGCGCAGTGAGATGAATAAAACCTGTATGAGTGCATGGGCTTCAGTATTTTTCTGTGTATGTGTGCATATGTGTTTGTGTGTTTGTGTTTGTGCGTGTGTGTGTGTGTGATGTTCACATGTTCATGCTAATGACTAGTAGTAAAGCTCAACATTGAATGACCTCCCAGACAGATTTTAACTGACCCTCCACCTCTGCCTGCTCTTTCCTGGCTTACTCAACACTGGCCACGCTGCCCATTGTCACTCCAGCAGACCAGGGGACTCATGTTCACCCCCACTCATCCTTTCCCCTACGATGGCACCAGCAACTGGTGCAGCTTTATGGATATGTGGAGCTTTTCTCCTGTGTGAGAGCAGCAAAGAGATGTTTTGACACTGCCACCATTCACAAGTCCATGGTGTGCTTGGCACTTGAAATTGTTTCCATTCATTTCATTTGAGTGCAAGTAATCTTTGGCACAACTGTCCACTCTGTGTGTGGATGTTCCAGCTGGAGTCATATCGGCATCTGTTGCATTAGTTTTGTGTTATAGGTTTGTGGGTAATTTGGTTATTGTTTTCTGATCATACCACTGTCCGTGCGCTGCCTGTGAGACTGCATGCAGTTGCCTTTGATGAAAAGTGGACGCTCTCAGAGCAGCACATTGAAAGAAGGGAGAGAGGAGGGCAGTGCAGAACTGCTTCATTCTCACATGTGCAGTGGATACTTGCGGTCAGAGTGGCTCTGCAGTTCATGATGGCCCATGGCCTGCTCTCCGTCTTTCACTCCCCCAGCGGCACATATTTTGTGTGGAAAGTGTCAGTGTTCTGCAGGACTTGCTGTAACTGAAAACAGGTCTGCACTTTTGGGGCATTAAAGTTTATCTTTGGGTCTCAATGGCCAAAAAGAGTGTGCCGTGATAATGTAGTTGCCTTTCTCATCTTCTTATGCATGGGTGTAGGTTGTCTCTGCGCTGTGTGTTACCGAGTGCAGAACTTGACCTCTTGGTACAAGTGTGCTGTTACATATGACAAAACTGCAATACACTTCCACTGCATAAGAGGCTTTTGTGGGTTGCATAGTTGAAGTGACTCAATCTAAGCTTGTTGAGATCTATGCAAATGAATTCTGAACTGACCATCAGGCCACCACTGCATTGAACGCATGTCATTTTGATTATATTTGTGTGGTATTTCATGTGAACATGTGCATTCAAGGCCATGAAAGATGGAACTACTTCCTCAAAGTGTTAGCATTTTATTCCCCCACAGATTTTTAATAGAGGATGTGTTTGGTCAAATTAATTGTACATACATTTTGTGTTGCTGCCAATGCATTGTTTGCTGTTGTGGTACCGAACAATTGTTTTCCTCCAGTTTGTGTGTAGACGTTGGCCAATGAGAAGCCAAGGATTACTAACCCTCAGAACCAGATGTCCAATGTAGAAGCTTGCTCGAGTGATGTACATGGCATGATCCACATCCCACAGGGAAAAGGGACCCATTTTGACTGTCTATGCCAATTTGATCTGTGTGGCTTTGCTGTCAAAATCAGTAGGTGGTGGGCTAGGACAATGTTGCCTCAAACAAGGGATGCAGTTTCCAAGTGTAGTGGGAAGCTTGCTTTGATGATGTAGATCCAGCCAGCTGCAAAGCCTGGCTAGTACCTAAGTGTCCAGTTGTTGATGAAGCCACTTGTCCTTGCCGAGTTGAGTCCTTGGTTAGCTAGGATGTCAGCTGCTCACCCTCCCTCCCTCCCTCCATAACTGGTGTGTGTGCCTGTAGCTGCTTCCCTGGGCTGGGCTCTGCAGTGCTCTCCGTTCAAGTGTGTCCAGGCAAGTAAGGAGCATTTGTCTTGTGAATAGCTTTGTAACAGACAGGAAGATGTGTATAGGTCAGTCTCCTCATAATTCATCTTGACCCATATTGTATGTGTCTGTACAGAAACTGGAAAAAAAGAAAAAGGTAAAAAGCTGTACTTTGTGTGTAACACCCCTTCCCCTCCCTGTACATCTAGCCCTAGATAGCAGCCTTGGGATGCTGGAATTGAACTGCTGCATGGTTTTGTTCAGCCTTGTTCAAGTTTTACCTATTATTTATAACATTTATAAATACATAAACTTTGTTACACTGGGTCGTGTGGTTTGTTTTTCTCATGGAGCTCCAGTTTTACAAGTCCTGCCTGATGATGGCTGAGGTCAATACAAAACAACTCTACAGCAACTCTACAACCTTAGTATACTCCTTGAAGCTACTGTGCCTCTAGTCTAGATTACACCCGAGAGTGCCAATAGAATTTCAGTACAAGCATTATCTCTACCTCAGCATTCTCCCTGAAGCTAATGGTAATGTGCTGTTAGTCTAGATTACACTTGAGAGCGCCAATACAACTTCAGTACACTTTGGAAGCCACTTTAGTCCCTGTAATTTAAAGTCATTCCATGAATAATTCTGGTTTATGGCTGAGTGGACCTGAAAGCAAAGAACTTGATTCTACGATCCGGCACACTGTAATTCCGGTCTCAAGGCTGAGAGGAACTGTACACCAGATTTAGGTGATTCAAGATTAATAGCAGCTGAACCACTAGAGCAGACTGCAAGCCCAGCAACCAAGAGCTCCAGCTGATGAGGGACATGGGACAGCTAAGCTTGTCAGCTGCACTCAGTTGGACATCCGGGTGGCTGGGTGGGGGTAGACAAAGATATGCAACAAACTACAAATTGCATTTTGATAAAAGTCAAAGCTTTATTTTTGGTACTTTGGAACAAGAATTCTATACATTGATGAATGTATCGCAGTTACATAATCATAACAAATCACATCTTTGTTCTGGAAGCACTGGCTTCAACAACTTTGGTAAAGCATTTCCCATGTGGCACTAAGCTTAAGAGCAGCAAGCCTATAGAAGACAAATATTCCCATTCACAGCTCATTGGGGCAAAATTCTCATGGCAAGTTATAGAACACTACTATAGGTAATAAATGCAAACAGAGCCAAAATGCACATATACATGTATTTGAATTGCTAGATGGTGTGTATTACAACAAAAAAACTGATTTTCATCTCTTCTATGACAGTTTTAAACTCGGGTTCCTAAAATGCATCATGTAATGCATAAGCACCATCGTAATCAAACCAGTGCTGCACAAAAGAGCATGTTGTATGATGTCCACAGCACTCCTAATTCCAAAATAGCACGTACGAGTAGATGCATGACTGCTGGGATCACATTGACTGTGGATTGGGCAAAAGAATGAAGGGAAAAAATGCATGAGCTGAGGCCACAAAAGCCGCGGTTTCATTGGAGTAATCAATCGGCAGCGATCAATAATGCGGACAGGCATTGATTTCCTGGCTCCAGGCAGCCGGACTGACATCAGGACGTGGCTCCACGCAAACTCAGTAGAACTCGGGTTCGAAGAAGTTGGCGTCGCCATTCAGCATGAGGTGACACACACGGGACAGGTCCAGCCTGTGCGGGAAGTCCACGTAGTGCCGCCCATTCACGTAAATCTGAGGGGAATACCAGACAGGTTCTGCATCAAGCCGTTTCAGGGCATCATGAACATGATGAAGTGTAGTCCTCAAAATCTGGATCACGACAACTTCTTGTGGAGGATATAGCGGCTTGATAGTCCTGTAGAGTGTAGTGTTAATTTACTTTTGGCGAAAACACCCACCCACCCACGCACGCACGCGAACACACACACTCACACACAAACACACACACACACACACACGCACACACACACACGCACGCACACACACGCGCGCGCACGCGCATCATTCGGTGGTTCTCCATACATGATTTGTTAAAGGCGAATAACTTATTAAATCGAGACTAAACAGCTCCGGTGATTTTCATGACCAATCGCCTTACATATCCTACAGAGAGTGATAGGCCATAAAGTTCCATCTGTCCCTACGTCCATCCATTCATTTCATTGAAAATACAAATTACTGATTAAACATTGGTCTGGAAACGTAGAAAGTGCAGAGCGCGCCTACCCTGAACTCGTTGGGGTGGGCGTTGATGGCGATTTCGAAAGGGTCGTTGGGCCTGAAGGGGAAGTCAGGCTGGTGCCGCTCCTCCGCGCCCCAGTTGCCGTCCTGCAGGTGGTTACGCACGCTGTCGCTCTCGTTCAGCCTGGGGTTGAAGTGCAGAGCCACGTCGTTCTCGTAGCTGGTGCTGTCTCCACACTGCAGGTTGACTGCGAACCTGCAAACATACAGATGCGTTGTTGGCTAAAATCCCTACATAGACCTCTCATTCGAACAACAAACCTGTAAACATATAGATACGATGTTTCCTGAAATCCCTACACAGATTTTCATTCAAACGACAAACCTTTATCCTGCAAACACACAAACACGCTATTACAGTATTAGTAATTACCTGAAATCCATACACGTACAGACCTGTAAATCAAACAACAAACACACACACACACACACACACACACACACACACACACACACACACACACACACACACACACACACACACACACACACACACATATATATATATTAGGATAAAACAAACGAGCAAACAAACAAGCCTTACTCTGCTTCAAATTTTCGGCTTTGCTAGCCTTCCTCAGGTTTTACAATTCTAACTCCGGGTTTCCACGTCACACATGACGACATACGTCCGTGGGCGTGGCATGTCACACTGTTCGACCGCGATAGGCGAATCGGGTTTGCTGATTGGATCTCTGTCTGCCATTGTACATGCACAGAGCCCTGAAGGTCAATCTCAAGCGCAAGCTGTACTATTTAACCGAGACAACGCAAGAGCACGGGAAAGGGAACCTAACAGAGGAGTTGAATACCGCTCAAGCAAAAAAAAACACAAGGCATGGGAGATAAGTAAAAAACAAGGGGATTAGGGGGGGTGGGGGGGGGGGGGGGGTGGCGGGAAGAAGAAGGATGGGGGGCGAGGGAGGGGGAAGCGGGAACGTGTGGAGGGGGAGTCATGCCATATATATATATATATATATATATATATATATATATATATATATATATATATATATATATATATGCCGTTTGCTAAAATCCCTACACAGACCTCTAAATCAAACAACAACCCTGCAGGCACAGCGCACAACGTGCTGGAAAACCGCACAGAAACAGGAAAAAATACACGTACATCTGATCAAAGATTATAGGTTCTGATGTCGGCCTGATGTTGATATTTATGTATTATATACAACACATAAAGAAAATAATACATAAAGAGAAGAATGTCGTGAACTGTGTGCATTTCCTTCCCCAGTCCACTATTTTCTATCGCTGCGATTAAATCTACCGCTGCATCCCTTCAAAAACCGAGCGCAAACACATTCACTTCTACGTGTATCTAGTAGCGGGCCGCTCTCGCTGAAGCAGTCGCATTACCTCCCCTGAGAGAGTCTGACGACTACATCTGCGGGCGAACAACAAACTGCATGTATGGTGATGAACACATCTTTCAAAAGATCGAATTTGGCGAAGTGGTGCGAGGCGTATATGTTCCCTTGTTCCGTCCCTGCTCGGGAAGCTACATCTCCAGTCCTAGCTAGATTGATCTCAAGGCAGATGACGTGAGTCATAAGCAGAAACTTCCATCAGCGCTCACACCTTACGCCCGTGCAGATCCTGCGGAGACGCATGCAATAACACTTAACAGGACACACAACCAGAACACTCACCCTGCAGCGTCTTTCTTGGTGGTGCCGTTGACGATGATCCAGGAACCAGGCCTGAGATTGCCTGGAATCCTCTCCACCTGGGGATTTTCCTGCAAAGGCAAACGGTTCATTCTGATATCAAAATACTAGCTTGTTCTTGCTTTTCATTTCATCGAATACGTGAGAAAAGTGCATTGAGGCTCAATTCTATTCAGCCACAGGGAACTAATGGAGAAAAAAGAAGAAGAGCTGTATTCCACCCAGTCGCGGCTCGATCATTCCTACATCACATAATTTTATATGATGTTCTCATATGCCGAGCTGATCTGAAAGCCGATTGTGTGCAAAATGCAGATATTTTACTTCTCTCTCTCTCTCTCTCTCTCTCTCTCTCTCTCTCTCTCTCTCTCTCTCTCTCTCTCTCTCTCTCTCTCTCTCTCTCTCTCTCACACACACACACACACACACACACACACACACACACACACACACACACACACACACACACACACACACACACACACACACACACACACACACACACACACACACACACACACACACAAACAAACACACACTTTCTTTCTTTGATGAGTGCAGACATGGGCTCTTGAAAGGTGATCGCATTGCAAGATTGGGTGGAAATTCAGAGTGATGTTTCCATACCGGTCTGCGAAGAATCTTGAGCTCGTAGAAGTACGCATCTCCCGACACGTTGACTGCCTTGATGTTCTCCACATCGCCTCTGGCACGGAATTCGGTCAGCTCGTGCTGGTTGACATACAGCTGCCAAGGAATGCAAATTAGGTCTAATTCTATCCGTTTTTCATCCATCCACCCGTTTTTCATCGAAAGCAGTATGTGCACTATTTCGTATCATTCATCTTACTACTTATGCTCTGAAATGAGTCGTATATGTTGCTTTGTAGACCAGGTGTAAAATTAGTTACAAGTTGTTCTAAGTAACTTGGTGCACAGTATGTAATAAAGACCAAACCCACCCCTAACCCTAGGCTTGTTCAGGAGTACAAAGCGCTGCATGAGCGCTTCATGTTGGCAATTGAGCGCTCTTTGCCTCTCGTGAACACCTACAGATTTGGTGCAGCGCTTCACTTGTTAAAAGGGAGGAAAATCTTCTGCGCCCCATGTTGTGTTGCTAGACGCTAAGAAAGTGTTTTCTTTGCCACAGACATCGTTTATGCACGTTTAAATGTATTCTGCATGAATAAAGTCCACTATACTGTGTCATCCTTACTTGCCATTACTCGCGCATACAGAGCGCTTGGGGCAAATAAAGCCCGTTCCAGTCCCAAAACGATGTTTCTGAGGGTTATTTTACGCATCGACGGCTAGTGCGGGATCGAAGACACCATTTTGAAAATCGTGTCAATCACCTCGGATCTGTGATGCTCGGCGCTGAGTGAATCACGACCCAAAATTGCTGTTCAGGAGTGAAACACGTGCAGCGCTTCGCAGCGCTGCGCCTCCTGAACAAGCCTCCTGCGTCAGTCCTCAAGATGGAGTTCTCCCCTTGATCAGTATCTCTTGCAGTTATCACCAGTGTCGCAAGATTGCGCAAGGGAAGAGAAAAGAAGAATAAAGAAAAATCCTAATCTGTTCTATCG
>JAWQFJ010025857.1:0-21221 GCA_034096865.1 Theodoxus fluviatilis | reverse complement strand
CGCCGTCTTGTCTCAGGTCGTCTACGTCATCGGAGTGGCGCCCCCTGTTGGTCGTGTCAGTGCTAGAAAGGCTCTCATCCCTCAATGCTGGACCGGAACTTACGACACCACACCAGACCGCCTAGTCTCGAATTGAAGACTGCATCCTAATTGGTGGGAAATTTGCCGTGGAGACAATTGGAGTGGTTACTTTGATAGGCGTGTGAGAATAGTTGGAGACAATTGAAGTGGTTACTTTGATAGACGTGTGAGAATAGTTGGAGACAATTGGAGTGGTTACTTTGATAGACGTGTGAGAATAGTTGGAAACAATTGGAGTGCGAATTTTGGTAGAAGTGTGATAAGAGATGGAAGGTGGTAGAGAAACAGAAAATAAAATTGACGCCATGATTGACTGAGGGACAAATGAACAGACGGACAAAAGTCCCCAGGGGCAGATACGATGCATGAAAGAACAGTGACATGCGCGTGTGTGAGCACTCACATATAAACGTAAACGCTTATCAGCATACCCGACACGCACATGCCCACGTATTCAAGCACAAGCTCATGCACTCCCGCTCACACGCGACCAGTCAAATAAGCAAGCTCGCAAGAAGACACACAATTATACACACATTTACATACACATGCAAGCAAGCAAGCACACAAGCCGCCAGAGCACGCCTTATAAACGCACCTGGAAAATTGGACGGACGGGTAATGGGGGAAAGGGGGGTGGGGCTGGGGAGGAGGGAGGAGTTGTTGAAGATGGGATTCCAAACACAAGCTCAAGACAAGAAATGCTGGAGGGAAAATGGCACGCTTGGGCAAGTTTTGCTCTCTGTCGAATGAACGACCGATCGAACGAACAGAAGAACTGGCTGACGATTTTATTTTACGTCCAGCTGCCCATTCGAATCTAACATAGCATACAAGGAAAACGGAGCAATGGTAAATAATTTCATTCCATCATTTTTAGGTGGATATGTCACCAATTCAGCCCTGCAAGATATATATGCGTGGGATACAACTCATATGCTTGCATGGTAATTTTTAATCTTCTATGTGATTAAGGTCAAAGAAAAAGTATATTATTCATCTTTCTTTTTCTGTATGCTTGTTTCTTTCATAAATTAGCTACATTTTCTTCTTGAAGTTGGAAGCACATGTTTTGCAATGTATTGTACGGTTAGCTTATTTGCTTTAACCTTTTCCCCCATCTCTCCCGCCCTTGGGATTGAACCACGGCACATTCTAATGGGAAATTACTTCGGCCTTCAACCATATTACTTAAATTGGCAAATAAGATTTCTCATCTCGTGCTCGTATAATCGATCAGTTTATAAGTATTTCAAGCCAAATCAGAATCGTATGAAAGTAAGTCGAAACTTCTAGACAGCAAGGAAGCTCAGGCATTGCAACTGATCGTGGACGCGAACCGTGCAAATCTGTTGCTGTCATGATTTCTTCCATCGCATGACTGAAGGTACCATTCTTGTAATATTTGCAGAGACAGGAAGAAATGAAAATAAATGTCTAATTACTCGGTAGTGGGACTGAGGTTTTTTCCATTAAGAACTACATGCGAATCACATACCAGAGGATGCAGGAGTTGGACGTGGCAGAACAGCATTTGGCCTTCTGGAAGGCAGGAACGGGACTTGGGGATGGACACAAAAGGAGCGGGGAAGCATCTGCGCCTCCTTCTACTTGGTGGGGCTACAAAAACACCGAACCTCCAGAACATTCTCCACGTCCAGCTCCATCGCTTCAGCTCAGTGTTCCCCTTATCATCTCGGCGGATCAAGAATTCTTTCCGCGAGCCTCAATTCCTTTCGAGAAATTAAATCCCCCGCATTTTACCCACGGAATATAATAGCAAGCGATTGATTACAGCATCAAGATGGCAAAGGTCAAGGCTTACTGAATCCTACGGGTCGACGGTGGAGCAAGTTAAACAAGGCTGAAATGTTTCCCATTTGTAGCTACAAGAGGGGGGATGGGTTGTGGGCGAGGGTGAGAGTGGGGAGAAAGCCGTCTTTCCTGGGGCCTCAGTCATCAAAGCGAACTGCAGAGAGGGCGAGATGGAGGAGGGGACGCTCTTCCTGGTCCAAGTCCCTAAACCCAAGGGCATAACCAGTCCCCCGCCATTATCCTCATGGAGATCCGCCACTGAAGACAGGGCAGCATTAGCAAAAGCGTCCCTGTGACGCCCTCGATGCAATAACTTCCTGGCACGGCCTTGATCGAGGGATCTCTTGCAAGTTGGTTCCCTTGCCTGCACCCCTCTGACAGGGAAGATCAGGGTCCTCAACGAAGATCACATTGATGTTGTACTCCTAAGCCCCGAGAAGAGTTTAATGGCATCAAGAAACCCAACTGACTCTCAAACAACTCAGACTGCAGAGTTCGAAATCAGGATGTACATCAGGCTGCTTCTAAGCACAGTGAAGACGATTTATGCAGAATACGGACTGCACAGAGTAGCGGCTCTTGTGCACGGTAAACGCGAAGGACGGTTGAGCTTAATACACATGAGCGGCAATACAACGAAGACAGAGTCACAACTGTAGCCAACTGCTCTTTTTTCGCTTCATCAGCAGGACTTCAACCGAAATGTTATCAGTGCCTTACGGTTGTCTGTGCTGCTCGACTTACTACGTTGTGTTTAAAACTCCATGTTAGTGATGACAGACGCGAACTCTGCGGAATTGCACGAATTCCAATACAATGGGACTTTTCGGCTCTGACAGTACTGGCAACAACTCCGGCTCCGTGTCTGGGATCAATCCATTGCAGAACGATGCTGATCACGTGTCAATCCACGTGTGGCCAAATGCAAACACTCGTTCGTCACGTTCTTTCAATTCAAGACACACTGATCAAAACAGATATAAGTAAGTATGACAAGAAAATGTAATTTGTTTTAATAATGTCAGACATTTAATTCCTAATTAAGCAGTATAAGCGCATATTTTTAAGACTGACAAGCTCTTGACATGTTCTCAGTTCATTTGTGTACAACTCTGCAGCAAATGTTTCAAGCAAAAGAATGTTTTTGTCTCTACTCCAAAGCGCTCTCCTTGTCAACTAAGGGTCTTGAAATATAGACAAATAATTCAAGACGAGAGGCCAATCAAGTTTCAACTGCAAATTCAACAATTATGCAACTCATTCTTTCCTTGAAGGTATATCTTATCAAAATCTTACGAAAGCATATTCTTTCTTTCGAGGGAAATGAGGACAAAACACATTCCGGCGTATTTCAGCAACCGATAATTGATGGTCAATGTTTCTCGGCTTAACTGTTGTTCTGTCTTTTTTCATTGTGTCGCACGACGCTGGGGCCTCTGGAGACAAACTCTGCGAAGTGCACTGTCTAGACACGAAGAAAGGCCGTGGATAGTTGCATCGGAGAGGCGAGCACGGAGAAATACACAGCTCCAAGCAAATAGACCTTCCACAAAGTTCATCTTTGAGGGCTGAGGAAGGGATTGCCATTCTCGTAAAGAACTCTACACCTACAGGAGATGCTGCTATGCGACGCAACGAAGCCCCGAAGTGTGCTGAGCCCTTGGTCATTCGGAACTGCAAGAGGCACAAGATGATGATGGTCATTGTGATGCTCGTTCTTCGACAGTTTTCTGCAGATGGGTGTCTGCGAGAGTTCGAGTGTGGAAGCATGTGCGCAATAGATCTCGTAGTCGTTGGTTTCTGTCAGCAGTAAACCTGGCCTTGCGTTGCCAAGTGCGTGTCCTCCACCAATACCTCCAGGCAACAAAGAAGTCGACCTCTCACTACTGCCTCACGGCGCCTGGTGACGTAAACAAGACCTGTGGCTGCAGGAACGGAGGGAAGGGCTAGAGTGCCTGACGGGAATATAGAACAGGAAGTAATTGGACCTTGGATAAAAGCTCTTAACACATATATTCCAAAATGACAAGTATGTGCCTTAAGAAAGGTTATCAATTTTAAAGTGCGCGTGCTCGCGCGCGCACACACACACACACACACACAGAGAGAGAGAGAGAGAGAGAGAGAGAGAGAGAGAGAGAGAGAGAGACTGACAGACAGACAGACAGACAGACAGACACACACACACAGGTAGAAAGGTGGGCAACAGGCAGGCAGACACACGGAAACACAGACAGACAGACAGACAGACAGACAGACAGACAGACAGACAGACAGAGAAGAGGTGAGGAGCCGATGTCAGACTGTCGTAGACTAAGCTAGGGAAAAAGAAAACAGAAAAAAGTGACCGGAGTCTGACCAATTGTATTCTCTCTCGAGAAATGAGGGCCCTGAAGAGGGCCGTTTCCAGAGCAGGCGTAGGCGAGCTTTCGGAGGGGATACTCCTTCTTCAGGCCAAGTGGTAAGGGACTGGCAGGGGTAGGGTTTAAATAGAGGACTATCAGGTCTGGCGGAGGCTTGTGCAACGCAAGCCGTCCGGGAAAAGCAGGAGTGGAGTGGTGCTAACAACAGTAGAAGGACGGTCCCAACAGGTGAGAGCACGGGGAATCCGTGCCTCAGGGTGGGCTCATCGGTAATGAGTCATGAAGCCCGTGTCTCTGTTGAGTCCGGTGCAATGCGTGCCAAATCTGACGATGAGCTTCTGCTCCATCACTCGACGCTGGTGGAGGTCGTGCAACTCGCCCCTAAGCACGCTCACGAGCATGTCCAAGGGCGAGTGGTCGGGTAAGTTGAAGTGCTCGCTGACTGGGAGGGGCGACAGGTTTCTAATGGTGGCGCGGTGTCCGTTCATACGTTGGCGGAGTCGTTGACCAGTCTCCCCGATGTACCAAGCGTCAAGGCATCCTCTGTGGCATCTGATGAGGTATACTAGACCTCTGGAGTTTGCTTGACTTCTACGCTCAGAGCCTCCGCAAACTCATCAGCACCCAGTTCGTCCACGGTAGACATAAGGTTGTCCACAACCTCTCGCCTCTACAACGGAAGGCCATCAAGACCCTGAGGTCCAACCCAGAGATAATCGTCAAGCCTGCGGATAAGGGAGGAGCCACTGTAATCTTGAACCGCACCGACTACCTGAACGAGGCCGAACGCCAACTTTCGAACCCAGCTCACTACACACCCCGAGAAACGGATCCCACCGGACAACACCTACGGGAACTACGCCAACTGATAAAGACCTTCCCCCTTGAGTTACAGCCCTCCGTATCGGGACTCATTCCCAGCGATCCCCGCCTGGGGGTGTTCTACCTTCTCCCCAAGGTACACAAGGAAAATGTCCCGGGCCGCCCCATAGTATCGGGAAGAGGGACCATCAGTGAGGAGATATCGGGGTATGTGGAGGGAATCTTGAAACCCATCGTAGAAAAAACGCCGAGTTTTTGCAGGGACACCACAGATTTCCTCAACAAGTTGACAGGACACGGAAAGGTCCCTCGGAACACACTGCTGGCTACGATGGATGTTGCAGCCCTCTACACCAGCATCCCCCACGAGGAGGGCATAGCAGCCACCGCGTCGGCTCTACACGAAAACAACTGTTCCTCTCCCAACACCACCCTTGCTCTCATTCGGTTCATCCCCGAGCACAGAAGAGGAGTATGAAGCAGAGTGCGTGGCATGAGTGCAGGACAGGAGTGCATGGAAAGAAGTGCACGACAGGAGTGCATGACGGTAGTGCAGGAATGGAGTGCAGGAATGGAGTGCAGGAATGGAGTGCAAGACAGAAGTGCAGGACAGGAGTGCAGGAATGGGATGCAGGACATGAAGGCAAGACATGAAGGCAAGACAGGAGGGCAAGACAGGAGTGCAAGACAGGAGGGCAAGACAGGAGTGCAGGACAGGAGTGCAAGACAAGGGTGCAGGACAGGAGTGCAGGACAGGAGTGCATGACGGGAGTGCAGGACAGGAGTGCATGACGGGAGTGCAGGACAGGAGTGCAGGACAGGAGTGCAGGACAGGAGTGCATGACGGGAGTGCAGGACAGGAGTGCATGACGGGAGTGCAGGACAGGAGTGCAGGACAGGAGTGCATGACGGGAGTGCAGGACAGGAGTGCAAGACAGGAGGGCAAGACAAGAGTGCAAGACAGGAGTTCAGGCCAGGAGTGCAGGACAGGAGTGCATGACGGGAGTGCAGGACATCAGTGCATGACGGGAGTGCAGGACAGGAGTGCATGACGGGAGTGCAGGACAGGAGGGCAAGACAGGAGTGCAAGACAGGAGTGCAAGACAGGAGGGCAAGACAAGAGTGCAAGACAGGAGTGCAAGACAGGAGTGCAAGACAGGAGTGCAAGACAGGAGTTCAGGACAGGAGTGCAGGACAGGAGTGCAAGACAGGAGTGCAGGACAGGAGTGCAGGACAGGAGTGCAAGACAGGAGTGCAAGACAGGAGTGCAGGACAGGAGTGCAGGACAGGAGTGCAGACAGGAGTGCAGGACAGGAGTGCAAGACAGGAGTGCAAGACAGGAGTGCAAGACAGGAGTGCATGACAGGAGTGCATGACGGGAGTGCAGGACAGGAGTGCATGACGGGAGTGCAGGACAGGAGTGCATGACGGGAGTGCAGGACAGGAGTGCAGTACAGGAGTGCAGGATAGGAGTGCATGACGGGAGTGCAGA
Organism: Theodoxus fluviatilis; assembly: GCA_034096865.1. Taxonomy (NCBI): domain Eukaryota; kingdom Metazoa; phylum Mollusca; class Gastropoda; order Cycloneritida; family Neritidae; genus Theodoxus; species Theodoxus fluviatilis. The sequence continues at coordinate 14,648 of JAWQFJ010025857.1, read as the reverse complement.
AAATTAGGGCAGGAATACAGTACAGAAGTGCAAGGCAAAAGTACAGGGCAGGAGTGCAGGAAAGGAATGCAGGATAGGAGTGCAAGACAGGAGTGCAGAATATGAAGGCAGGACAAGAGTGCAGAACAGGAGGGCATGACAAAAGCACAGGACAGTGCAGGACAAGCATGCAGGAAAGGAATGCAGTAGCGGAGTGCAGGACAAGAGTGCAGAACAGGAGTACAAGACAGGAGAGCGTTACAGAAGCGCAGAGTGGAACTGTAGATGTAGGTGAGGACCAGGAGTGCAAAACAACACTGCGGACAAAACAAACACCCACATTAAACAAACAAACATTAAACAAACAAACATTAAAGGAAGGATGTAGCTTAGGAATAGACTGGATGCGGAAATTTAGCACAAGCTGCAGACCAGTGGTATTGATCAGGATTTCAATGGACAGCTACAAGTCCGGAGTGCGGGACAGCATGGACATGTATGACATAACTAGAGGACGCATGTATAAAGCAAGAGAGCAGGGCAGAGATGCAAGGCAAAAACATTGGGAACGATCACAGTGGCAGAATTTGAGAGCAGAAAGTGGGCCAGGAGCTTAGGTGAGGAGTGCAGAGCAATGGGCCAGAGAAGAAAATGAGCAGTAGGCCGAGTCAGGGATAAAGATGGAATCACATTCAAGGAATTGTGGTCAAGATGGGTCGAGTAAAGGGAGGAAATGACGATTGTGGGAAAGGGGTTGCTTAAATAAAGTCAGGCTTGCATCCTATTCAAAAGAGACATGTGGGCCGTGGATCTCCCATGAAAAGGCGTTCTCGGCCTGACTACAGCGCTGCTGGTGACAGCAAAATAATACAGCCCGGAGTCCTGTTCCTGTCGAGCTCTTTTTCTCCAGCAGCTGCGGCTCTGGTCGCAGACCCGGATGTGTCTGTCACCCCAGTCTTGGACAGCTGTGCAGGGTCTGACCCTGTAAAAGCAAACGCGCTGCTTTTTATGTTGCGACTGTTCACTCATTGGTGGGTGCTTAAACCGCATGCTTTTACCCCCTGGGCTTTGGGCTACCCTTTTTATCACTTTAGAAACCACCTCGACTCCCTGGGGAAGATGCAACCAGGCTGCGAATGAACGTGCCAAAGTTAGCTTTCATCATTTTCCAGCTCAGCTCACACAGGTACCCGTTTTACTCCTGGGTGGGTAGAAGCAATGTGAGTAAAGCACTTTGCCCAAGGATGCAACTTTGGGGTCCGCGCAGCTTCGAACGCCGCACCACCAGCTGCAAGCGACTCCGGTCAAGCGTGCTAACCATTCAGCCACGGAGCATCTGTGCTGGGCATTCTCTTCCACCACTCCTTCCTCATCATTCCTTGGGGTCATCACAACCCACCTCGTCAAACTCCTTTTTAGGAATAGGGAGTAGGGAGCGAGTGAATCTCTACCACCTGTACTACCTCAGAGCGTCAGTCAACTTAACCGCAGTAATAGAGTTTGTTTGAAACTCACTTCAAATGACTGTTCAAAAGTCATATCAATGCTTGATGTAAAAAGTTCCTGGTGCAGTGCGGTTTTCGCTGTTTGACCAGTTAATCCAGTTAAGATCGTGGGCTGAACCTGTTACCGCATCTGCGGAGAAGAAACAAGCCAGGGAATTGACACTCATGCGTGCTTCGGGAATATTTCTGTGTCACAAGAGAGAAAATCCAAGCTGAGGATATAGCTTCCTGGTTTTGGGCATCACGACTTCACATCAGGGAATGCCCTGATCACGTGACTCTGTCAAACTATCAGGGTCGCTTGAGTCCTTATTCTGCACGTGTGTCACGTGTCCGCAGAAAATATTTCCCGCTACCAGGCGTGATCGCCAACAGTAGTGCCCGGATTTGGTTCTGGTAGGGTCTCCCTAGAGTTGCCCAGGCTCTCGTCATGCAACTACCGTGGTCTCCGAGCCTGACTCCTCCCTGATCTTCTCCCCTTTTCCTGTACCCCACCCTGTCCTCTGAAGTCCACCCCATTATCTCCCATCCACCCCCACCCCCTCCCCCTTGGCCTCTATGCAGCCACTCTCCAAGGTGCTTAGCGTGCGATCCACTGTGATGAAGAGGCCAATAGAATTGTGTCCCCTGAAAAGCTGATTTGACCTGCGAGCCTTTTCTTTCAGACACCATCATAGGTGGTTGTTCTTTTTTGGTACGCTCATAGACCACTGTAGCATTCACAGATGAACAAAATACTCTTCAACAGATATGATCACGTTCCTGAGTCTCTCCACCACTTGTGCAATAGTTCCCAAGCACCCGTGTCTGAGTAAGTCGGTGAGTGAGTGAAAGAATAAACAATCAAATGAACAATGTAAGTGCTCACAGATCCTTGAGAAAATTTACAAATGAAAAACTTAAAATGTTGAAAACAATTAGACAAAACGACGGGTATCAAATGCAACAACAAAGAGCGCATGAATGAATTAACGAACTGATGAGTGAACGAATAATGGACGAATAATGAATGAATGAATAAAATGTTGATGAATGAATAAAAAATTATTAAATGAATTAAAAAAAAAAAAAAAAATAAATAAATAAATAAATAAATAAATAAATAAATAAATAAATAAATAAATAGATAGATAGATAGATAGATAGATAGATAGATAGATGGATGGATGGATGGATGGATGGATGGATGGATGGATGGATGGATGGATGGATGGATGGATGGATGGATGGATGGATGGATGGATGGATGGATGGATGGATCGATCGATCGATGGATGGATGGATGGATGGATGGATGGATGGATGGATGGATGGATGGATCGATGGATGGATGGATGGATGGATGGATGGATGGATGGATGGATGGATGGATGGATGGATGGATGGATGGATGGATGGATGGATCGATGGATCGATGGATGGATGGATGGATCGATGGATGGATGGATCGATGGATGGACGGATGGATGGATGGATGGATGGATGGATGGATGGATGGATCGATGGATGGATGGATCGATGGATGGATGGATGGATGGATGGATGGATGGATGGATGGATGGATGGATGGATGGATGGATGGATGGATGGATGGATGGATGGATGGATGGATGGATGGATGGACGGACGGATGGATGGATGGATGGATGGATGAATGAATGAATGAACGAATGATTACTGACGGTCCTGTTGAAGTGTATTAAAGAAGAAAGGTAGGTTTCATTTCAATCAGTTGAAATGTCTGCCTGTCAGAGTGCCGAACAAGAACAACAGAACATGAAAAAAGAAGGTCCAAAAAGGTTTCCCTTCAACTGAAGCACTTTCATTAAGGGACGAAAGTCCCATAGCGGTCTTGCTGACACCAAGGGAGATTTCAATCTTACCACAGTGACTCTCAGCATATTTGCTGTGCAAACACAGGATGGGCAGAACTTCAAGTACATAACAACAAAAAGAAATGTCATTTCAAACAGAGAATAGTTCAGCAAAAACAGAAACTATCACGAACATTTGCATTTGGTAATTTCCAAACCTCCCTTTCCATTTAATCACCTGCAAGTTTTTAGCAAGAAATATATTATTGCCTAATCGCGGCGTCCATCCATCAGATCGGGCACAGACCCCCAAAATATGTTCATGATTTTGAAGACACAGACAACTGAAATCCTTGCTGAACCATTAAACTTCTGACACCATCATTTCTTTGTGTGATGAATTGATTTGTCTTCGTGAAACTGCATTTTGAATATGTTCTTTAAATGGCTACCCGAAATTTGGTACAACAAATGTTCTAAGCGCTGCACTGAATGAGACAGAGTGGGAAGTAGAAGATGTGTGTAAGGAACATTGAAAAAGAGAGGAAAATGAAGAGTATGGGGCTGAGGGGCGATGGTACAAACTGCAGCTGTTAAGGAAAAATGGGAAGCGATTTGGGGAAGGGGGTGGGAAGTGACTTAGAACGGAGATAAGGAATGGAATTAGAGGGTGCTGTAACATATGTGCTCTGTTTCCTACACCGAGTCAGTTCGATGTCCTTGGCAATTTTCAGATTATTGTTTCATCATTAAGTGCTCTAAATTCCATTCAAAATGGTTCTACCAGTGATGCACGCCGATTTGAATATGATAATGGGCACGGAAATGGGTATTCTCAAAGAAACGGCCCTGCTAAGAGCGTGGATGATACTCTGTAACTGTAAGCAACAACATTCACGATGAAGGGGTAGTTTTATTACAGTCTAACGCAGAGGACTTCCCTCAAAGACCAATTAAAACATTTGCATTGACACCACACACTACACGGATTCATGTGCAAATAAGATGGAATTGGGATAACGACGAGGTGGGAGTATACATTTCTCATTCAGACTCAGTTTTATTCCCACACCCCCACACCCCCAAAAAGTATGCACAGTCTTCAAAACAACCTTTTTAAATGCATCTGAAACCTGAAACTCACATATGCAGTTATGATATAATACTTTGCATCGAGTAACATCTTGAAATTGCTCAAGTGACCAACATCAATGCAAATCCTGATGTATCTCGAACTGACCGCATCATCAAACCACCTCACCTTCAGAGGTCTGGTCACTTAGTGTGGGGGAGGTGTGTGAAAGTTGCATGACTGTTGGAAGGACGATTACAAAGGATCTGTGTTATGAAATGATGATTTCTGACAGGGCGGGAAATGGAGAGGGAAGTTAACGGGGCAGCGGGCAGGGAGAGCACATGAATATAATGACAAGCAGAACACCTAAGGGTCAATGGGGTGAAGGTCTAGGGAATGCTAGGTGAGGATGTGCGGACCTAGGCCCGTCTCAGCAGAGGAATTAGTAGTCCATCTTTTCAGACAGGGACAGAGAGAGAGAGAGAGAGAGAGAGAAAAGAGTGAGTGCGAGAAAGAGAGAGAGAGTGAGAGAGTTAAAGTGAGACAGTGAGTTAGACAAAGTGAGAGAGAGAGAGAGAGAGAGAGAGAGAGAGGGAGATTGGGGAGGGAGAGAGAGAGCTAGAGAGAGAGAGAGAGAGAGAGCGCTAGAGAGAGTGAGAGAGAGAGCTAGAGAGAGGACGCTAGATATATATATATATATATATAGAGAGAGAGAGAGAGAGAGAGAGAGAGAAAGAGTGAGTGCGAGAAAGAGAGAGAGAGTGAGAGAGTCAAAGTGAGACAGTGAGTTAGACAAAGTGAGAGAGAGAGAGAGAGAGAGAGGGAGATTGGGGAGGGAGAGAGAGAGCTAGAGAGAGAGAGAGAGAGAGAGCTAGAGAGAGAGAGTGAGAGAGAGAGCTAGAGAGAGGACGCTAGATATATATATATATATATATATATATATATATATAGAGAGAGAGAGAGAGAGAGAGCTAGAGAGAGAGAGTGAGAGAGAGAGCTAGAGAGAGGACGCTAGATATATATATATATATATATATATATATATATAGAGAGAGAGAGAGAGAGAGAGAGAGAGAGAGAGAGAGAGAGAGAAAGCTGGGGGGTCATGCTCATATATATACACAGAGAGACGGCGAAAGTCACACGCACATACAAGCATAAAAGAGCATAACTAACTTATAGATCACGACGAAAACACACGCGTGCAGAGGAATGAAAAACTTTTAAACACTTACACGCAAGACAAACATATGAAGACAAGGTCGAGCAACAACACAGCGTGAAAGGAGCGGACTGTCATGATGTCATGGCTTAAATTGGGAAGAGGAGAGGGGAAGTTGAGGTGGGGGTTGTTGGGGTCGGGAGGTGGGGGAGGGTTTGGGGTCGGGGTGGGGTGGTGGTTCGAAAAGTACTACAGAGGGTTTTAGAGTGCAAAGAAGGAAGGAGAGAGAAAGGAAGAAACAGAAAGGTCCAGGCTACGACAAGTCGCACAGAGGTAATGGACAGGTGGGGAAGACACCGGAAGACATGAAGGAGAAAAGAGGAGAAATGTCAGACAGAGGGAAACGAACGAATGAGGTAAGACTGTAAAGAGAGGATGAGTGGGGTAGGGGAGAGGAGAGTGGGGACAGGGTTGGAGATCCAAGGGAAGGGGGGCGGGGGGGGGGGGGGGGGCGGGAGGGAGATGCACTGATAGAGAAGGGCTGCAATATCCGGGGACGCCAGAACTCCATTGGAGAATGGCGTCAGGTGATGAAGTCATCTGTAGTCTTCACGCTGCTGCTAAGCCTGACTGTACAATCGTGGACGCCGCTCTTGCAGCAACGGCTGGGTGGGTAAGGGGGGAATGGTTGATCGAATGAGGGTGGCAGGGGGGTTGGGGGGGGTCGGGAGGAAGGGAGGGAATGGAGAATAGAGGAGAGGGGACGGCAGGGGAGGGACAGAACTGTGCATATGCAGAGAGTCACTGAATGCATTGTGCAGCACGCCTGCACAAAGCATTGTTGGCGGGATGCAGGGTAACAAAGTGGGTCATCAAGATGAGCCTCCGACCAGAAGCCATGAGTGGAGAAGACAAACTAACAGTGCTACCATGCGCTCAGTATACAGCCATTTAGCAGACATTGTTTCTTGGATGCCATGAGGCAAAACATATATAAATATTTTTTTTTAATGTTAAACGCAAAATCTACACTTAGTGCGAATACTGGATAGCGACTGTGAGAAATAGATGTCGCCTTCAACATTACATTTCAGTTGATGAGTCGGTAGCGATTTCTAAACAAAGCAACGGAGAAGAAGGCTGACTTCACGTCGAGGCTGTCCAAAAATACATTCATTAGATCAGAAACACAGATAGCACAAAATGTGGGAGTCGTTTTGCCTTGTCCTCTGCCCTCTTCTGTAACGACGACAGTCCGGGCTACAAGTCTCGTCTCGAGTCGCATCTTTGTCTGCGCACACCTAGGCGTATGTTAGCTTAATGGTCATTTGTTTCACGGAGTTTCCTTAACCTGTCGTTAGCTTCGCTCTTATCATGACGAAAGTGCCTTAATCTCAGCATCTCGCAAGTGTGAGAAGTCCAATTTCGTGTGTCTCATCAGCTCTAGTACTATTCGCGATCAATGGCCTTACATAGCCTACAACAGCTGATAGGCCGTAAAACTCCATTCCTCATTCATTCATTCATTCATTCATTCATTCATTCATTCATTGCTATGGTGTAGGGTATTACTGACGGGGGGAGAGAACTGGGTTGAAAGTGAGCATGGACATTTGCATTTGTGCGCGCACTAGCTTTCTACGTGTGTGCGTGGATGTGTATTCCTCCGTGTGTGTGTGTGTGTGTGTGTGTGTGTGTATGTTTGTGTGTGTGTGTGCTTGTGTGTGTGTGTTTGTGTATGTGTGTGTGCGTGTATGTTTGTGTGTGTGTGTGTGCTTGTGTGTGTGTGTGTGTGTGTATTTGTGTGTGTGTGTGTATGTGTGTGTGCGTGTGCTTGCATGCGTAGAAATCCATGCTTCCATGATTTTCTGAGCAGTTACATAGCTTCATAATCCGTGCATATCTGTATAATTCTCCTACATGTCCTATTCCAAAGAATTCAATAGCAACATTGTAACAGGTAATTCCGATAATAACAAAAAGAGTTCTCAAAAGTGCTTTTCACAAATACTCATAAGAGCAAATTCGAGCAGTACAGATATCATAGAATTGCAATCAAATTTGTTTTGATCAGTTCAATGAGCCTGCGTGGTACATACCATTGCCACTGATCCACACACTTCCATCACACCTTCTAAATAGCAATGCAACTAAAGTCGAAAGCTTCTGTGATTCCTGATGACTTTTTTTCTAGCCGTCCTGAACATTGTGTTGGGATAAAAACTCTTATAGCAGGGGAGAGAGAGAGAGAGAGAGAGAGAGAGAGAGAGAGAGAGAGAGAGAGAGAGAGAGAGAGAGAGAGAGAGAGAACAAACAGGTTTATTGCGGGGGCCTCTGGTCCATTGCAAAGTACAAATATCACAGGGTATATAATCTTTCAAATACATCACTTTCCTAAAGCAAAGTAATAATTTACAAGTAACAATGATTGATACGAGCATCTGGTAAACACTAACAAGAATCAAGATCATTCCTGTAATCAAGAAAGACAGTGGCAGCCTCTGCTCCTCGTCGGAATGCATGGTATAAATACATCGCCACATTTCTTACAGTGGTTACATCACATGCTGACAGAGGATATGTATTGGGATCCGAGTTATCATTCTGTATGCATGGGAAAATGTATTTCTCTCTTGGATCATACATGGCTGGACATTGTACTAAAAAGTATTTTCATCTTCATCTGATTCCATACACACAGGACACAGCTGAAGAATTGGAAGCACTGTATCTGTGCTTATGTAAGAAAAATCCACTAATGCCAAATCTAAAACGGATTCAAATATCTCGGGAAACCTTCATATCCAGTTTGTAAAGATATGGTTCTGAACAATGAATCTGTTTAAATAGTCTATAAAAAGAATATATGTCGCTATCATGAATACACTTTTTCGTTGGTTCATATATTAATAAATCATTTTGCTTCTGAGTACCTTTATAAATGATAATTCATTATCAACCATTTGGTTTTCCCATTTTATCTCAAAGTTGTATTTCAACAAAATACTTTTAATACCTGCAGCCAAATTGGTTTGAGCACCGGTGTCAAGAGACTTTTACATTGACACATACACTTGATATGGGTATCTGTCCTAATCCATACTCAGCAGTTTCAACCAATATTTAACAGCCCGTAGTACAGCATTGATATTTAAGGGATATCTACTTGTGTCACCATAGATCATAACATTGGGAGTTCTCGCTGCCACGTTGAGGAACCACTTCATCACAAACATATGTACAGTTTCAATGCATCTGGTGCCATTAGTGCCCCATATTTCTGAGCCATATAACAAAATTGGCTGTATTTGTGCATAAAATATTTGTACATGATATCAGGAGTTACACAAGTGAGTTTTCTTAGGAATTTAATGATCTGTGCAGAGGCAGATTTGGCTGTGGCAACTATCCCAGACAACATAGTGTTTGTGCACAACCTGGTTGTCAAGGATACCCCAAGGTATTTATACTCAGAGACAATTTCCAGTTTGGCATCACCCAACATCCACCTCTCATGTGCTGCTGTATAACCACCATTCCTGAAAATAACAACTTTTGTTTTCTCTGTGTTAACAATAAGTCTCTGATGCCTCCTTTAAATTATTATTTTGGTTCTGTAGGCCAAGCACTGTGTCAGACATTAGCACAATGTCATTAACAAATAGCAATACAAACAATTCAACTCCATTGGGTTCTAACTGGAAACCATTTCACCACTGAGGTATGAAACCAAGTATGACAATAGTAGAGGAGACATTTTACAGCCCTGTTTCAGCCTCTGGGGACATTCAAAGCACCCATGTACCTGGCCATGGGACCTAATACTGCATTTTACTTTGCTATAAACTGCTTTCAGAATCTGAAGCATTTTACCTCCGACTCCACAACCATCCAAAATGTCCCAGAGAGCATGTCTATTCACAGTGTCAAAAGCTTTTTTGAAGTCAATAAACAACACATACATCTTCTTGTGTCTGCTAAGGTACCGCTGTATGACATTGTATAATATTAAAATATTATCAATTGTAGAATAGTCTCTCCTGCATCCAGCTTGCTCCTCACCATTGATATCATTTTCATCTGCCCATGCCTGGACTTACATTCAAAATAAAAAGGAATACTTTGCTCAGGATATTAGTGAAAGAGATCCCTCTATCATTATTAGGGTCAGTGAAGGAACCTGTCTTATGTATAGGCCCAATTAAGGAATGGGACCATACAGAAGGGAACACACCCTGTAAAAAAATTGCATTGAACAGCTTCAAAAGGTTTGGCTTGAGTTTTGAAAGAGCATTTTAGCATTCCACTCATTATGCCATCAATACCTGGAGACTTTTTAGCCTTTGAGGTGTCTGACAGCCTCTGCAATTTCAATCTCAGTAATTAGAGTTTAGAGTGCAGTCATCCGTATCTATGACTACTCGATGGGATTAATTACATTCACCTGTCTTCCTTCATTCACTTCAAAAATACTCTGGAAATGTTGTACCCACCTGTCAGGCTCAATATTGGGAAGACAGGAGCTGAAAGCTAAAGGACCTGGCGTATCATCAGACTTGACAGAGAAGCAGCGGAGAACATTCGACAACCCAGAGACGATGGATATTTTGCCTATTTCCGTGGCGGTGTGTTGCACAAGCATGAGCTGCGAAAAAGTTTGAGGAGCGACTCGACCCGACGCCAGACGCACTATACAAAGACAGACAGATACACGGACAGACACACGGACAGACACACAGACAGACACACAGACAGACACACAGACAGACAGACCGACACACAGACACACAGACAGACACAAAGACAGATAGACACACAGACGGACAGACAGACACAAAGACAGACAGACAGACACACAGACAGACAGACAGACAGACAGACAGACAGACAGACAGACACACAGACACACACAGACAGACACAGACAGACAGACAGACAGACAGACAGACAGACAGACAGACACAAAGACAGACACACACAGACAGACAGACAGACAGACAGACAGACAGACAGACAGACAGACAGACAGACAGACAGACACAGACAGACAGACAGACAGACACAAAGACAGACACACAAAGACAGACACACAAGACAGAAAGACAGACACAAAGACAGACAGACACACACACACAACAGACACACACACATACACACAGAGACAGACACACAGACAGACACACAGACACACACAGACACACAGAGATAGAGAGAGACACAAAGACAGACGGACGGACGGACAGACGACGGACGGACGGACAGACGGACGGACGGATGGACGGAAGGACAGACAGACAAACAGAGACAGGCAGACAAACAGAGACAGAGACTGAAACCCAGTGAGACAAAGACTGCACAGTGTAAGTGAAAGGCAGAGAGGAGAAAGCCACGAAGCAGCAGTGCAAGGAAACTGGGAAAAGGGAACATGGTGCTGAGACAGCGCGGGGTCACACAGAAACTGCAGACAGTGGGAGCAAGGGCCCGAGGTCCGGGAGATCGAAGTCTGATCTATAGACCTCACCGTGGTGGGGGGAGGAGAAAAAGCAGGGGGTGGGGATTGGAGGAGGTGGGAGAGGCATGCAGGAAAAGAGTTTGGGGCGTGAGTTGGTGCCTAAAAAGGAAGGCGGGCTCAGTATCAAGTAAGGCAGAGGAGGGAAGAGATGGAGGTGCCGAGTGGAGAGGGAGATATCAGAGCAAAGAAGATGTGGGAAACTAGAGGCTTTTGTTGCAACTTGGGGAAAGGAGTATGAAGAGAAAAGGGTGGTTAACTGTATGGTCCTCAGCGCTCCCAACCTTCAGAATGGCGAGGTGGGGAACCAGAGCGGAAAAACCGGGTGTACAAGAGGTGGGTAGAAGAAATTAGGAGGAAGGGAGAGTAGTGCAACGCAGCAAGAAGAGAGTGCAAGGTCGAAGGCAGCTGATGAGGAGAGCGTGTAGGGTCCGACAGGGAGGGGCCAAGTTCGAACTCAATCCGTGGCTAAAGGCGGCCAGGGCAAGGAGAGGACTTGAGACAAGTGAAGGGAGGGCACCTGTCGATACGGCCGTCACACTTCCGCCCAGTTCTGGGCGTCCTGGGAAGGACGCTTGGCCGCATCCAAGTCTTTATGTACGCTGTAGGCAAGTGTCAGTCGTGTCCCTTCTCTCTCGGTTGACAATGACATGATCATGCATTGATTTTTGCAGCATTATGAAGAAAACTCAGATCCGTCTCTTGTTGTAATCATTTTATTCGTTGCCGTACTGCAAGAACGTCAATTTGAATAGATCAAATCTACATTTGGGGACGTTCGTGGGTTCTTGGTCGTTTTTCTAAAAAGAATCCATCAAGGACACTACAGCATATTCAATGTGGACATCCGATCTCCTAATGCGTACGCTATTGCTTCTTCGTCCTTTAAAGCACTACATGAGAATCTGAAAGAGATTAAAGCTCAGGTGGTATGACTTCAAACCGTCACACAGCTTCGACAAGAAGCACAAGACCGTACCTTACGGCGTGCAGACATCAGCAAAGGCGTCAGTGTTGCTGGAGAGTGAACGGCGACAACAGCAAACAGCAGATGGTGAATGCTGCCACAGAGTTGCCTCAGTTCCTTTGTCCAGTTTCCTCTCTGCCTTCTCTATTCGACCTGCAGTGATATTCTTTTTTTCAAAATGACACAAACTTTATTTTCATCGAAGAGAAAAATCAAATAGAGAAAAGTCGGAGGCATTGTCACTAAACATGTACATACAACTACATCAACTTACTTGATTGTGTATCCCAATTCATTCTCAGAAACAAATACTCCACTTCAACTTAGACGACTCTAAAATGCCTTCAGTACTAGTGCACAATCATCCGCAAGCCATACATTCAGCAAAGACTCTTTAGAATCTTCAAACAGGGATAGTTCGTTCATACTTCTATTGAATATATGTCTCTTTCTTCGCAGTTTTATATGATTTAACATGAATTTTCGTCTGGCGAACCCAACAAGACATCCAGCTTACGTAGACGTAGGGTTTTGTTTATGATAATACAAAGGAAACCACTGATTTGTTTCCACAAGGCTTCACTAAAAAGACAGTCAATGAAGAGGTGCTCTAATATTTCAGTTTATGTCAAACAGAAAGAGCAGATATCATTCTGAATATTTTTTAATTTAAATAAGTAGTCATCGGCGAGGATAATTCTGTGCAATTTTCTGTACTGGAAGTCCCGAAGTTTTACCTCTCCTTTTGTTGCAAAAGTAATGAGATAAAACCGTCTCCATGGAAATGTACTTCTAATCTTTTTTCCTAAGTTATTGGTGAAGTAGGTTTTTGATACTGTTCATTCTGCAATGACATTTTAGTGTAAATCGAAAGAAGCTATGACTCAGTATTTCTTAAAAAAAATACACAACCAGTCACCACTGTCAACTCTCACTACCATCATTACAATCACCGCCACCACCACCACCACCACCACCACCGCCACCACCACCACCACCACCACCACCACCACCACCACCACCACCACCACCACCACCACCACCACCACCATAGCCATCCTGATCCTAATCATGATCATCATCGTCGTCATCGTCGTCGTCGTCGTCATCATCATTGTCGTCGTCGTCGATGTCGTCATCACCGTTGTATTTGTGCAAAAGTGGACTTGGGCCCAGGGTCCCTGAATGCTGTGGTCATCATGCGAGCTATTTGGAGAGATAAGACTTCATCAAGTCGCGAAAGGAAGGACTTAATGATGTCTTTGAGAGTTGTCGGGCATACATTCGTGAAACTTCCCAAGACAGTCAGTAAACGAAATTATTGACAGAAGTTCCGTCAAAACCTGGCAAAGTGGATACCTAATGAAAGCACTGAGGTTCTATGAACACGTATCCAGAAGTAGTCATTAACATATTTGGGCAAGCTCTCTATATTGCAACGCTCAATTCAACAAAAAAGGACGGTGTTGGAACTTGTGTAGGAGCAACATTGAGATGGCACATATCTGGACAGCAAAAAGAAAAAACGTACGCGGACAGCGGACAAGAGTCCCAAACTATGAGTGACGTATGCTCTGCCAGGTGCTGAAGATCAGAATCAGAATCAAAGTCTGTTTTTACCGAGGTACGATAGTCATGTGACATAATTACTCACACTTTTCTCTTTCTTCCGCCATACCCCTCCTAGTCTCTTTTCTTCCTCTCCCCTTGCCGCTCCTTAGGCTTTTCACCCAACGTTCACATTCTCGGCCCCTCACTTCCTCCCCCCAACCCTTTCCCCCTTATATCTTCCTCCAAGAGGTCATATACAATTAAACTGAAGTATGAACTGAATCAGCATTGTGATGACACTTCATTTATATAGCACTATTGGAAACCCAGCAAGCAACCTAATGAAATTCACAAAAAGCACATGATAAAATACATGTTAAGGAGAAATTCATCAACACATTAATCTACGCAACTGATTTACACACGCACACATGTGTACTCTTAGCCTGTACTATGTCTTCTGTAGGCGATTCTCTCTCTCTCTCTCTCTCTCTATCTCTCTCTCTCTCTCTCTCTCTCTCTCCCTCCCCCTGTGTCTCTGTCTGTCTGTCTGTCTGTCTGTCTGTCTGTCTGTCTGTCTGTCTGTCTGTCTCTCTCTCTCTCCTTCCCTCCCTCCCCCCGTGTCTCTGTATCTGTTTGTGCATCATTCTGTGTATCTGTCTGTCTGTCTGCCTGTCTGTCTGTCTGTCTGTCTGTCTGTCTCTCTCTCTCTCTCTCTCTCTCTCTCTCTCTCTCTCTCTCTCTCTCTCTCTCTCTCTCTCTCTCCCTGTGTCTCTGTCTCTCTGTGTCTGTGTATCTGTCTGTGCATCTGTCTGTGTATCTGTCTGTCTGCGTGACTGTCTGTCTGCCTGTCTGTCTGTCTGTCTGTCTGTCTGTCTCTCTCTCTCTCTCTCTCTCTCTCTCTCTCTCTCTCTCTCTCTCCCTCCCTCCCCCTGTCTCTGTCTCTCTGCGTCTGTGTATCTGTCTGTGCATCTGTCTGTGCAGCTGCCTCTGTATCTGTCTGTCTCTCTCTGTCTCTCTCTGTCTCTCTCTGTATCTTTCTCTCTCTCTCTCTCTCTCTCTCTCTCTCTCTCTCTCTCTCTCTCT
>JAWQFJ010025856.1:10000-20000 GCA_034096865.1 Theodoxus fluviatilis | reverse complement strand
TCTGTGGCAAAGAAAATACTTTCTTTGCGTCTATCAACACAACGAGCGAGTTTTCGCGAGTAACCTGGGTTAGCTACGGTAGGGTCACTGCGCATGTCTGGTTTTTTTCTTCGCGAAAACGCTGTTCAGTTGTGTCCAGTCGCTTCCCTTGCAACAAGATGGCGACAGCCTTGGCTGGTGTGTTGCGGATTTACTGTTGTGGAACAAATCTGTGCAATCTGTTGAGTTTTGGGGCTGAAATTTGAATGAAATTAGAAGCAAGCTGTGCTGGGATGTATTTAGGCCGATTGGGGAGGGGGGCGGGGGGGGGGGGGGGGGGGGTAGCGTGGTTTTTATCCCTGCCCTGCTGACAGTCAGAAATCGCACCCAAACTCATGTTGACCTCATTTCTTCCCAAAATAAACATCACTGCTAAAATAAAATGCATTAAAACCAAGACAGTATCCAACCCAGTATCCTTAATTTTTGAAAGGTTAAGTGCTTTACAACAATTGTGTTCTCACAATCCGTAACTTTGTGAAAAAACATTTGCAGAAGTTTCTCTCCTCGCCATGGCAGCCATCTTGGAACTGGAGAGAACGTACGCTGGGGCCAAGGTTGAACTTTGGTTAACCGGTGACGTCACTCCGGTCGTACCGTACCGAGTTTTTGCGACCTCCGGTTCGACTCGAGTCACTATAGTTGACGCGAAAACTCGCTCAACATGAGGCGCAGAAGATTTACCTCCCCTTTAACAAGTGAAGCGCTGCACTACATCTTAGGCGTTCAGGAGTGGCATGAAGCGCTCAATTGCCAACATGAAGCGCTCAATCAGCGCTGAGTACTTCTGAACAAGCCTAGGATCTTTTGTGTATAGGACTTCTCAGAAACGAGGGTAGGCGGATCCTACGCTGTCACCCCTGCGCATGACTTAGCCAGTGTATATACAAGGCCCCCGCAGTTGCTACGTTAGCTGTGGGGCTGTCGTTGGATATGATTCCTACGTACTGCTGACATAGATTAAAACAACGTATCACAAAGTTAAGGATTACAACGCCCACGAGGAGAAGGTGAGTACATCTTCCATTCATTCTGAGACACTACATAAACTTTCCAGAATTGCACGCATTTCTGTCATGTCTGCGTGATGTTTCATCTGGGCCCTGGCAATGGTGCGCTTCTGTTTCCTCTCGTAAATTTGTCGTAACTCGCCCAGTTTGTCAAGTTCTGGTAGCTCCTTACCGAAACGTTACTGATCTCTTTCCGATTCATACTCTCACTGTTGTGGGCGATGATTAATTTTTTTAATTATCTTACGCTTGCTGGCTTCCCGACTTGTGGTGTGTCCTACGTTTCGGTACAAAGAGAGTCTCGCCGTGAACAGTATTACAGTGGCGCGTGTTTCGGGGAGAGAGCGGTGTTTGCTCTTGTTTGGGGTTACAGTCTGCACGAATGTCCTCGCATGCGAGACTATGAGTCGAAACTCACTACTTTGGACTCCTGACTGCAGAGCGGTGTTCGCTCTCGATGGGAATGGCGTGCAGAAGGAAGTGGTGAGCACAAATTGAGGTGAAATGTTTTATCTGGGGCGGCTATTTTAGACAAGAGTACAAAGGAAACCAGAGAGCAGAGAGGGCAGCGTTGGTGAAGGTTGGTGCGATTTTTACACGTGTCGATAGCATTTTAACTTGTCGAGGACTGACGTTATAGATTTACTCGTAAGCAGGCTGACTGAGGTATTAACTTGTGTTTTCATTACCCCGTTGTGGTTTGTAATTGAGGTGTGTGTGTGTGTGTGTGTGTGTGTGTGTGTGTGTGTGTGTGTGTGTGTGTGTGTGTGTGTGTGTGTGTGTGTGTGTGTGTGTGTGTCTTATGATTATTGTTTAGGGAAGAGATGTATATTTGAGCCTTATGTCATGTAACCTTTTTTATCCGTTTGATAATATTGTAGCAAAATTTACCAGCAATCCTTTTTTTTCTTTTCTATCTCTGTTTACGGGAAATTGTATTTTAAATGCTGGATTAAAAGCCTTATATTTTACCCGGGACCGTTTGTATCTAGTTTTGTGAATCCCCGTAACAGAGGGAAGAAATGTGGGTGCTCGTCTACGGGATAAAAAAAAGCTTTCATATGTGAACAACTGTACTAAGTTATTCAGGTTGGACAATTTTATTGTGCAGGTATTTGAGTTTAAATTTTTAACATATCTTCTGTACCTACTATTTCAAAATGTCTCGATTTTTACGTAACCCGTCTGTGAGAGGAATTAGGAGAGCTTAACTGGCGGACTTGTTACAATTAGTGGAGGAGAAATATATTTTTGTGGCAGAAGAGTTACACTCTAATGTGAATGCAATAAGAGAGTTACTGATAACAGAACTATTTCCCGATTATGATACTGATATGAAATTAATCATCGGGTAATGGAATTTCCAGATGTTGCTAAGGAAAATGAAAACTCGGGTCTCACTTTTGATCAGCGGTTACGCTTAAGGCAACTGGAGTTGGAAGAAAGAGCTCAAGAAAGACAGCTGGAATTGGCTAAGATGCAGTATGAGAAAGAGAAGGACGAGAGGGAAGAGAGAGACAAAGAAAGAGAATTTCTACGAGAGAAAATGGAGTTTGAGAAACAACAGCGAGGGAGGAATGGAGATAATCCCTTAGTAGAAGAATTTAGAATAAATGATTGCCATCTGTTAGTCCCTCAGTTTGAAGAGCAAGATGTTAAGTTTCTCTCGCAGTTTGAACATGTGGCAAACAAGTTGCAGTGGCCTAGGCCGTACTGGTGCTTGATTCTACAGAGTCAACTGAGAGGAAAAGCTAGTATACCTTGTTGTTCCCTGGAGGGTGCGGACATAGTTAACTATGAGATAGTGAAAGCAGTGATCAGATTGACCTACCAACTGACTGGGGAAGCGTATTGTCAGAGATTGAGAGAAATGAAGACGGTAGGAGGCGAGACCTTCTGTTATTTTGTGGTTCGTGCAGCCAATGCTGTTGACTTGTGGTTAATTAAGGTCAGAGCAGGTGGATTCTAGTCATGAAGCCTTGAGAGAGCTCCTGTTGCTAGAAGATTTGAAAAACAAGGTTCCCCCGACAGTGCGTGTATGTCTTGAAGATCAACAGTTAAATCAGTTCGAGAGGCGGCTGAATTGACAGATAGGTACATGTTGATTCATATAGGACAGAATGGGTCGGTTCAAGTCAGAAATGGTAATAGCAACACCTTGGGAAATAGACGAGGTTTTCAATGTAGAAAGTGTTATAAGTTTGGTCACTTTGCTGTTGATTGTCGTGCGTTACCTATTCAGCAAATTAAGACTGGTCTAGAGCGATCTTCGGCTGTAAAGACCAGCACCTTGCAATGCTCATATTGTCATAAGTTGGGTTGTGTGCTGGAGAACTGTTTTGCCAGGACGAGAGAACATGAGGTAGTTTTGGTCGTTTCAAATGTTATCCTGCCTGTGTTACTACTAGATCCATGTCGAAGAAGAATGTGGAAGAGGAAGTTTTGGATGAGAGTGGGGAAACTCTTTCTCATTGGTTTGAGGTCAACCATAGGTCAAAATGGAACGACATTGATGGGTCCTGTGCGCACACCTCTAAGAACGACGCGTCAGAAAACGCTGGTCCCAGAAGGGATAGACCCGAACTGATCAAACAACAAATCCGTGATGAGATCTTGAGAGATTGCTGGAGGAAAGCCAAGGAGCAGGGGAAGGATGAGTTTGTAATACAATATGATATATTGATGAGAGTGGAGAATGTTGAGGTTCAGCCAGGTTATGAGGAAGATAGAGGACAGATTGTCGTGCCTCAGTCATATCGGGCGGATATTTTTAGAATTGCTCATGATATGTTGTTTGCGGGGCACTTGGGACGTACCAAAATCTAGGAAATACCTGACAAAGTTAGATTCACTTAAAGGATACTATCAGATCCCCCTCAGTGATCGTGACAAGAAGATACTTACCATCTGCACTCCTTCTGGACTTTATCAATGCCGGAGATTGCTTTTTGGATTGAAGACGGCCCCTGCTGTCTTCCAAAGACTTATGAACTTTCTTCCAGAATTTACCGTGTTTTCGGTGTACTTAGATGATGGACTGCTAACTAGTCATACTTGGGAAGAACATTTGGCCGGACTTTGGAGTGTTTTTGAGAGACTGGCCAGTGCTAACCTGACTGTGAACTTGAAAAAAAGTGACTTGGGACAGTCTAAGGTGCAATACTTGGGACACGTAATAGGATTAGGGACCGTGGCACCACTAGACTCTAAACTAGAAGGCATGAGGGATTATCCCGAGCCCAGAACGCGTCGAGCGGTGCGACGGTTTCTGGTATAGGTGGGATACTATCGTCGTTTCTGTCCCAACTTTGCTACATTAGCCGAACTTTTGACCACCCTATTACAGAAAGACAAATATTTTCTGTGGAGTGAGAAATACCAAAGGCATTTGAAGTTTTGAAAGCTATGCTGTGTTGGCTGCTCCAGATCTATCTCGACCGTTTAAACTCGCTGTAGATGCCAGTGTTTTGGGTTCCAGTCCTGATTTGTTTCAGACAGGCAATGATGGGTTCGACCACGCATTGAGTTTCTTTTCTAAGAAGTTTAACAAACATGAGTTGAACTATTCTACTGTCGAAAAGAAGCCTTGGGTCTCATGCAGACTCTAAAATACCCTGAAATCTATCTTAATTGTCACCGAGAGCCGGGGACGGTACTTACTGGTCACAATGTATTGACTGTTATTCATCATATGAAATCCTCTAATCAACTAATTCTCCGTTAGAGTGAGACTTTGCAGGAGTATACTCTGTCTATTTCCACATTCCAGGTTCTAAGAATCTCATTGCTGATGCTCTGTCTAGAGTCTCTGATGCTTAAATGCATGTGTATTCGTGTTGTCACCTGTGAGATCAACAATTTCGTTTTGTTTAAAAGGGGGGGGGGGGATGATATGGGAGATGAATCATTAAAAAATTTATCTTACACTGGCTGGCTTCCCGACTGGTGGTGTGTCCTACGTTTCGGTACAAAGAGAGTCTCGCCGTGAACAGTCTCACCGTGGCGCGTGTTTCGGGGAGAGAGCGGTGTTTGCTCTTGTTTGGGTTTACAGTCTGCACGAATTTACTTGTATGCGAGACTATGAGTCGAAACTCACTACTTTGGACTCCTGACCGCAGAGCGGTGTTCGCTCTCGGTAGGAATGGCGTGCAGAAGGAAGTGGTGAGCAGAAATGGAGGTGAAATGTTTTATCTGGGGCGGCCATTTTAGACAAGTGTACAGAGGAAACCAGAGAGCAGAGAGGGCAGCGTTGGTGAAGGTTGGTGCGATTTTTACACGGGTCGATAGCATTTTAACTTGTCTAGGACTGACTTTATAGATTTACTCGTAAACAGGCTGACTGAGGTTTTAACTTGTGTTTTCATTACCCCGTTGTGGTTTGTAATTGAGGTGTGTGTGTGTGTGTGTGTGTGTGTGTGTGTGTGTGTGTTTGTGTGTTTGTGTGTGTGTGTGTGTATGTCTTATGATTTTTGTTTTAGGGAAGAGATGTATATTTGAGCCTTATGTAATGTAACATGTTTTACCCTTTTGATAATCTTGTAGCATTTACCAGCAATCTTTTTTTCTATTTCTATTTACGGAAAATTATATTCTAAATGTTGGATTAAAACCCTTGTATCTAGTTTTGTGAAACCCCGTAACACTCACCGAGAGAAATTGCATTGTGGAGGCAAAACCCAAATGTTGTTGATTCATGTAAAACTTTACGGCGGACTCAATAGATTAAGAAGATCACTAACTGGATTTAGCCATAGGTTCAGTCCCATTCGTTTCATCCACCCCCTCACCCATTACACTGCTAGCAGAACCTTTGCTTTATCACTGGACCAAAGTGTTCATGTAGTTCTTGACGTGGCAGACAGGAAGGGAGAAAAAGGAGTGAGGAGTGGGTAAGGACCTGGGTGGGTGCATGTCTGTCTGCTCAGTCTCGAAAATCCTCCACGCAAGCCACCCCCATTTCCGCCTGTAGGGGGCGCGAGGCTCTCTGGAAGCTGACACCCCTCATAGGGGCCAGACTTACGGCGGGAGGACGTTCAATTTAGTGCACTCAGAATATTCACTTTCGACAGTATTCCTCAACAACAAATCTTTGTCCGCAAGCATTTCAGCCAGAAGCTACGTGTCATACTCGGGAGCATACAGACCAAACGCCATAATATCAGTTTGAGTGTATATGTCATATCAGGAACGGACGGACAGACAGAACGAATGACGGCCAGACACCAACACAGAGAGACCGGACAGGCCAGACAGAGGTGAGCGGACGTAGAATTAGGCAATCTTGCAACACCGATGAACTGGATTGAACCGCAGATGTTGCCTTTCTTTGTGCGACACTAAAAATCGGGTATTTTTGCAAACACACCGACAGACCTAACTCCCCAAACTACTATTCCTGGGCGTCCTGTCGAGAAAATATTCGGGGCACACAGCAATATTTTTGCCTCGCGGGAGCCGAGTGTGCAGGTGAGCGTCAGTGGGGTTCTATGTTGCAAGATTGTTCATATTTGTGCTACAAATGTGAAATTTGGCAGTTTTGTTCAGTTTTATGTGTAGATCAAAGTCTGATACAGAGCCACTCAATTTTTGTAATTTTTCCATTTTTTAAAAATTAAATTCAAAATGGCCGCCTAACGCATGTATATTGTTTCCGAATACAATGCAATGCTAACATAATAATGATGTGATATAGTCTTTTAAAGCAGATAACATCACTAGTAGTGGTCAGAATTGTAAATACACAGAAAAATGATGAACATGATGCACAAATAAATAATAGAATTGAAATTCAGACCTTTGTATTATGTACCGTCATCACATTCATCGCACACCTTCGAATTCAACTTAAGGATAGCTGGTCTTCACATCCTGAATACACAATCCATAATGAACAAACATAACAAAATGAAATTCAATCCAAGATCATTATGTAAAGTCATCACATTCATCACACACCTTCAAATTCCACAACCGGTACAGCTAGTCTTCACATCACTCTGCATCTAAGCTACGCACGCATCGTCCATGATGAACAAAACCCAATTAAAATTCAATCCAACATGTACAGTCAACACATTGATCATACATCTTCAAACTTCAACATCAGTAAATATAGCTACTCATTATATCACTGTGGTCAACAGTCATCTACATGTTACATGTAATGCAATAATGTAGAACACACCCACACAACAACATCTGTATCCACAGTACGAATCAGTATCCTCTGGTAGGTCTTTGAAGCGTGTGCAAGATGCACCATTATCCGAGTGTCTGCTTCCTCATGAATACAAGGAGACAAACCTGTGTGGTCAATCGGGTGGTTTGATAGAACTATTGGCCCCTGTGTTGAGATGATCAGCTTTTCTGTCCCTGATGTTATTGCAGTCTGCGCGAGAAGATGAAACAATTTTGTCTTGTTAAGATCAGCTCTGAGGAAGCTACTCCACTGCGAAGAGATCACTGTTTCAGGTGTCACATTCTTGCATTTTCCCTGTCCCCTGGATTCTCTTGTGCCACTCTTGAGACTGTCAGCTCTATAAATGTCCCAAACAATGTCCAAACGTTGTGCATGCTGAACTGACTTAGTAATGTAGGGCAAGAATACATCTGTTGCATAGGAACCTACAGTTTTTGCTGGTCCAGGCCTCAGCATGTTCACAATGGCAGCACCATCCAAGATCATGACATCAATTTCAGTGGGATGCGTTTCAGCGGTCAGAGCAACATCAGCGTGGTGGGTATCCAAATGCAAGGAAACATCAGTGGGATGGCTATTGTCAGGCAGGGCACTTTCAGTTTGGAGGGTATTAACAGGCAGGGCATTATTAGTAGGGTTTTCGACATGCACTGCAGATTCAATGTGATCAGTGGTCGGAACATGCTGATCAAGAGGTTCAAGGCACTCAAGGAGAGTTGATTTTGTTGTGGAACGCAATTTTCCATCACAAGATAGTGCAGGAGGTGCTGGGTGGTATAATCTGAAAGACAGGCTGGGTGGTATTTAAGTTCTTGAGCAATAACATCCCCCACGCTCAGTTTTGCCAAAAGTTTGCTGTCTTGCAGAAGTGTTGCACACTGCCGAACTCTCCTGTCTAATTTAAATGTTGCTGCATTTCTGATGTCAGCCCCCCTAACACTTTTGTCACACAAAAAGCAAGTTGAATCATCTTTTTCAGCCTCACAGTGGTTGGAAATTGCTCCTGATTCACTTCTTCTTTTTTTTCTTGGACTTGTTGCTGAACATGCAAACTTCAGTGATTCAGTTTTCCTTTTCAGTTTTGTTGAATTATATTTCAACCTGCATGACAAATGAAATGAGGCTTTCCTAACTTTAAAAGTGTTCTCTAGTCCTTCTCCCTCATCTAGTTTTTGTAAAACAAATCCTCAGTCAAATCACAAATTTCATGAAACTGAGCTAGATTTGCTGCCAGATATGTGTATGTTGATCCTTGTTGTTTTTGTGTGGCGTTGGTTGTAATTTCTCTGATGTCTTAGTTTGGCACAGTGCACACAAATTCCAGTCAATGGATGGTGGCTCACTTTCTTTCTCCATTTTGCACAAGTGTGCCCCCTGAAAAGATCAATTAAAATTCAGTATTGGTAAAACACAGGTTTCATTTATGGGAATGCCTGTATCATGGATCTAGATGTAGATCCCTGCCTGTATGAATGAAAGGGAAGTTCAAGTTGTGTACTGTAAATGTGTTTGTCATAGAACGTACTTTTAAACCCACTGCATCCACTGAACGTAAACAAAGAGATTTATTGGTTATTGTGTGCCATATTTAATTAAAGCTGAAACACTATTACTAAACAAAACTCTATAATAAAATGATGAATGATTCGAAGTTATAAAACTTACCCCTCCCAGGCGATTTTCATGGCATTGTACACAAAACATCAGGCATCGATGAGAGTCGAGTAGAAACTGGAGGGCATGATGGAGCAGGGTAAATATAAAGTTGAAAACGTGGCTCTCTTAGAAGACGTAGCAAACAAGCAAGCAAAGAAACAAGTCGCTGAGTCGGAAGACAGAGCTCGCCGCAGACGCAACCTGATAATCATCAAACTTGAAGTGGATCCACAAGTTGACCAGAAGAGACGAAAAATGCGGTAGCCATTTCGATTTTGGATCCCAGTAAAGTCCCGCAGATAATAATTCTAAACAATATAAATTTTAATTGAAAAGGCAATTTAAATTGGTTTGTAGAATTTATTACTTTAACCATTATTATTCTCTTTCAGGCAGACACACCAAAATATTTATTTTACTTATAATTTTGTTAACAATACAACCTTTACTGCCGAAAGGCCAGAAAGGTCAAGGCCTTCTGTGGGTTGAATTCGTCTGCTAGGTACTTTTCTTTAATTAATTTTTTCATCAAATACAGCATAAATTTTTAATGGCTCTGTATCGCAAACGATTTTAGATATACTAATAAGTAACTTTATTCAATAATTTCACTTGTAGCATGTTAGTGAACAATTCATATGAGTTAATGCAACATAGAACCCCAGCTACATTGAGATAGTTCGAACCAATGGGCTTCCTCCGCGTGTCTGGGTCTGGTGGGGCAGTCTAAGCTGACGGGAAACTGTTCTGTTTATAGTCGGGTCACTTCGCTAACGCCTGTCAAGGAAACTTGCCGAGTAGGCATGCAAACAAGATTTCGAACTGAAAGTATTTCATGTGTCTCTTGCACTAGCCAGACGTAGACAGTGTCAGTGCTTCGGGTGGAAGCAGGATGCTCTTTGTGAAAATCCAAACGAGGACAGGGAAGAACAAGTAGACAGAGACATCAGGCGAGGCGGAATGAACGCCTCCAGTGTGTTTGTCTGTGTGTATGTCTGTGTGTCTGTCCGTGTGTCTGTCCGTGTGTCTGTCCGTGTGTCTGTCTGTGTGTATGTCTGTGTGTCTGTCTGTGTGTCTTTCTGTGTGTCTTTCTGTA
>JAWQFJ010025856.1:0-5000 GCA_034096865.1 Theodoxus fluviatilis | reverse complement strand
CACCAACGCGATAACATATCCTGCCCTGCTCGATAAGCACACGCTCTACCATACCCAGAAGAAATGTATAATGTAATAAGTGTTAAGTGCATGAATTGAAAGGGTCTTATATACTCTGAGACTTCAGAAATACACAGACGACTTTTTTGCAATCTACGAAGATCAACTTATCAGCAACTAAATATGAGAACATTTCTCATGTATCCCTTCGACGCATATTTTGCCTAGAAAATACTGCATTCACAAAATTTCTTCATACGAAAAGTCTCTGGAAAGATACAAGTCCGTACGCTGCATTTGAAACGGTAACTACGCTAAATGGCTAATAGCATGTTATCGAAATCGAAGCGGAGGCCTCTATGGTTAATTTCAGCTGGCCAGAGTTACTCCGTGTTACGACATGCGTTTTTACATAAGAAGATAATTATGAATTCTAGGGATCTTTGCCGTTAGTTACTGAGATGTTCATTTGTATCAGTTTCATGTGTCATCCATTCCAGGAGCCAGCAACAGAAACACCATAGTCAATCCGTTCTTATTTGATGTGCAGCGAAGCAGACAGTTTCTCAGCTACTCGATCCCACGGAAGGCGGATGCGATGTCAGTGCCGTTTGTGGCGTCTGATCCCGTGTGAAAGTGGGCACTGAGCACCTGCCCAGCGCGTGCGATCCTCATTCTTACCACGGTGAAGACAACCAAAACCTCAGTGTAGCAAAGGACCACAGACTTTGAAAGAGCTGCAATTTCAAAGGAGTCGCAACAGAGCGAATCAATCAAGGCAGTTTAAGTTTGATTTTTTTAAACCAGCGTATCCGCTGGCGTCGGCCAGCGAACACAAGAAGCAATAAATCTGCACATTGCCTAAGGCAGCTGTTATCTGAAACGAGAGAGGTTGGGGGAGCGGTGGGGGGGGGGGGGTTTCAATATCGGTGGTTGGTGACCTGAATCAGACAGTTTCTGCATGCGGATCCGCGTTTGTCCTAGGAGAAACAAGGATCCCAGTTCTTCCTGGATTATATCCAGTACAAATGCAGATCCGTGTTCCTCCTAGGACAAACGAGGATCCTCATTCTTCCTAATGGCCAGTACAAATAAAGATCTAGTACAAATGCGGATTGTTCTATTTACTATTGCTATGTGAAACTTCGGGAAGTGAGTTGAATTCGAGCACTCTGTTGTTGCAGGAAGAATTTGATGGGTGACCTTTAGTCAATCCAAACACAGCTTCTTTTTTTAAGTGTAATGTTGATCAATAAAGAGTCTGAGCTCGGGAAACTTCGGGAAGTGAGTTGTATTCGAATAAATACATGCTGTGCAATGCATGGAAAATGACTTTCCTTCGGCAAGTGAGTTATATTCGAAGAAATACCTGCTGTGCAATGCAGGAACATGACTTTTCTCACAGTTTCGAACTAAGACTATTGCTGCATTGTTGCAATGTAAAGTGAGCTGTAAAGTGGTCGATGATAAGTAGTGAACCGATCAGTTGTGATCTGACTTTAGTCCAAAGTACAGTTGTTGAAGTGTCAACATGGCTCAAAGGGACACCTTTTACAGACTGTTGAAAGATCATACTGAAACAATGAAATCCAAACGGGAACATTTCAGCATATCGACAGACAAATACAACAAGATCGTCCAAGCTTTGCGCTTGCAGAGAGGAGAATTGTGTGAAGACGGGTCCAAATTTAAAATGTGGTGCAAGAAACATTTTAAACTTGAGCAGATTGGATCGAGGCAGATTGTGTACTGTATCAAGGAGTCTTGTCCTGTTGTGACATACGAGGAAATGTTTGAAACAATAAGGAAATGTCACGAAAAAGTGGGACACTCTGGAAGAGATAAGACTTGGAATGAAGTTCGAGCAAACTATGCGGGTATCAGGCATTCGGTTCTCGAGATTTTTCTGAAAACCTGTACAGCATGTAGCCAACGACAGCTCTCAAAGAGCCCTCCAGCAGGAAGACCGATGATAAACCTGGAGTTTCTTCTGCGACTGCAGATCGATCTCGTAGACATGCGTAGTCAACCTGACGGCGACTTCAAGTGGATCCTTCACGCAAGAGACCATTTCACAAAGTTTAGCTGGTTGTATCCAATGAAAACAAAAATGGCCGCAGAAGTAGCTGACCATCTGATAAGTCAGTTTTGTGTGTTTGGATCTCCAAGAATCATGCAGTCCGACAATGGGAAGGAGTTCACTGCCCGAGTGATCAACGACCTGACTCTTCTCTGGCCCGGCATGGTCATCATTCACGGAAGGCCGAGGCATCCTGAGTCACAAGGTAATATTGGTCTACATGCTGTAATTATTATGCTCTCTCTCTCTCTCTCTCTCTCTCTCTCTCTCTCTCTCTCTCTCTCTCTGTTCTATTTACTATTGCTTAGGTCCTCTTCATCAACAATTCCCTGGCGAGCCAGTTCTTCCCACACAGTGCAGTCAGACCGCGGGCGTTGACCAAACACAAGATGATATGGTGATTATGATGATATGATGATATAGCTCTGTCTGTCTCTCTCTCTCTCACTCACTCTCTCGCTCTCTCTCTCTCTCTCTCTCTCTCTCTCTCTCTCTCTCTCTCTCTCTCTCGGTGATGATGGTTATGATGATGCTGTTGCTGCTGTTGCTGTTTCTGTTATTGTAGCCCACTAATAAATTGCACAGGGCTATTTGACCCGCCATGGTCCAAAATAAACTGAAGCACTGTCAACGTGTGATGGCACCAAAAAATCGATAAGACAAATCAACAGTGTTGTAAAGTCTTCTTTCTTTTCTGCAGGATGTGTCGAGCGTGGAAATGGGGATGTGGAAGTAAAGCTCGGCAAATGGATGGAGACACACGAACAAGAGTGGAGCAGAGGACTTAAATTTATTGCACATGCAATAAACACTTCCGTTTCAAGCACCACGGGGCAATCACCATATCATCTTGTGTTTGGTCAACGCCCGCGGTCTGACTGCTCTGTGTGGGAAGAACTGGCTCGCCAGGGAATTGTTGACGAAGAGGACCTTCCTGAAAACATCTTGTGTCAGCTGAATCCCGATGCTTCGACTTCTGTGGTTGCACCTCCCGATGCTTCGACTTCTGTGGTTGCACCTCCCGATGCTTCGACTTCTGTGGTTGCACCTCCCGATGCTTCGACTTCTGTGGTGCCACCTCCCGATGCTTTGACTTCTGTGGTGCCACCTCCCGATGCTTTGACTTCTGTGGTGCCACCTCCTGATGTTTCGACTCCTGTGGTGCCGCTTCCCGATGCTTCGACTTCTGTGGTGCCACCTCCCGATGATTCGACTTCTGTGGTTGCACCTCCCGATGCTTCGACTTCTGTGGTGCCACCTCCCGATGCTTTGACTTCTGTGGTGCCACCTCCCGATGCTTTGACTTCTGTGGTGCCACCTCCTGATGTTTCGACTCCTGTGGTGCCGCTTCCCGATGCTTCGACTTCTGTGGTGCCACCTCCCGATGCTTTGACTTCTGTGGTGCCACCTCCTGATGTTGTGACTTCTGTGGTGTCGCGTCCCGACGTCTCTTTTTCCGGGCTGCCGCTGCCTGAGGCCTTGACTGACGATGTTTCAGAAGACCCGAACATGAACAATGACATCATGAAACGAGGAAAGGAGTATATTCTTCTTGATTCCAGAAATCTGACTGTTACCACTGGTACAGGGGTGAAACACCGCACAATCATTCATGGACACACTATCAACAGTGAATTGCATACAGTTGTCCTCATTGAGGAAGTGATGGATCCATCATTTGTTCCATCAGATGCAAATCCTGCAGAAGAACCACTTGAAATAGGACAGTTTGTATTGTGGTGTCGATCAGACATGGTCGAAATGGAAGATGACACATCGGGTCACAGAGAGGCACGATCTGAAGCAAAGAAAGCATACCTCAAAGCCGCAACGCGTCAACAAATACGTTACGACAAGAGAACGAAACAGCTACGTCATACATTTGAAGAAGGCAACACAGTCGGCATCAAAATCCATAAAGTGGATAGGACTAACACCGGTGCGAAACTTCTTCCATGCAAAGTACTTGCAACGAAACCACTAGACCACAATCTGAAACTGTACAAAGTGTACACAACATCAGGAATTATAAAGAACTGGTTCAGATCAGAGGAATTGGTTGATATGGAGAACGTACATTTTCCATCTCTACATCACGTGGAAGCCAGCAGTCTTACAGAGATCAGTCTGATACAAGCCTCACGGACGTGCACTGGATGGCAGGCATCTTCCAGCTCTTCCACTGCGTCAAACGTCTGCAAGTGCAAGACCACCTGTCTGACCAATAGATGTTGTTGTAAGAAAGCTGGGATCATGTGTGGGACAAAATGTCACCCATTAAATTCTTGCTGCAAGAACAGTGTTCGAATTCAACTCACTTCCCGCATTTGTACTAGGTCTTCATTTGTACTGGCCATAAGGAAGAATGAGGATCCTCGTTTGTCCTAGGAGGAACACAGATCTGCATTTGTACTGGATATAATCCAGGAAGAACTGGGATCCTTGTTTCTCCTAGGACAAACGCGGATCCGCGTTTGTCCTAGGACGATCTTGGATCGTCCTGGATACTAGTTTGTCCTGTGACATATACAAGGCCCACGCCGTTGCTACGTTAGCTGTGGGGCTGTCGTTGGATATGATTCCTACGTACTGCTGACAGATTAAAACAACGTATCACAAAGTTAAGGATTAAAACGCCCGCGAGGAGAAGGTGAGTACATCTTCCATTCATTCTGAGACACTACATAAACTTTCCAGAATTGCACGCATTTCTGTCATGTCTTCGTGATGTTTTATCTGGGCCCTGGCAATGGTGCGCTTCTGTTTCCTCTCGTAAATGTGTCGTGACTCGCCCAGTTTGTCAAGTTCTGGTCGCTCTTTACCGAAACTTTACTGATTTCTTACTGATTCATACTCTCACCGAGAGAAATTGCAGTGTGGAGGCAAAACCCAACTTTTGTTGATTCATGTAAAACTTGAC
>JAWQFJ010025855.1:27500-34765 GCA_034096865.1 Theodoxus fluviatilis | reverse complement strand
GACGGGGCGGCGCAGGGGGAGCTAGGCGTGACAGGGACCATCAGGAAGATGTTCCAATGAAACTGGACACTGGAGGTTCCTAAACGAATCCTAGATGATTACTCGTTGCGCGTGGGTTCACTGATCTGCCACGTAGGTTTGAGAGCATGGCTGAATGACACGACTCTGTCCCGATGACCCCCCGTGGCTTCTTTGGCTGCGAGGGTCCGCCCCTGGCTGAGCTACTGTGCAGGCACAGGAAGTCCTGCAGCCTGAGGCTTCAGCTCATGTGAGAAGAAGGCCGTGGAGCGGCTCAGGCCGTATGTTGCTGCACTGAGGAGGAAACTGCCAGTTCATGCTAAGTAACACTGGATCAAGTAGACTTTGAAGGAAGAGCTGGAAACTTTTTGTGAAGGACGCTTATTTGAGAAGACAAGGGTACATGCAGAACGATGGGGGAAACGGTGCTATCCTTTTGATAACTACGTCACCATTACAATTAAACCTCTATCACCACCACCACCACCACAACTCCCACCACCACCACAACTTCCACCACCACCACAACTCCCATCACCACCACCACCACCACAACTCCCACCACCACCTCCGCCACCACCACCGCCACCGCCACCGCCACCGCCACCGCCACCGCCACCACCACCACCACCACCGCCACCGCCACCGCCACCGCCACCGCCACCGCCACCACCACCACAACTCCCACCACCACCACTACCACCACCATCACCATCATCGTCGTCATCATCGTCGTTATCATCATCATCAATCATCATCATCATCATCATCATCATCATCATCATCATCATCATCATCATCATCATCATCATGCTTTCTCATCTTCGTCGTCGTCGTCGACGTCATCATCATCATCATCATCATCATCATCATCATCATCATCATCATCATCATGCTTTCTCATCTTCGTCGTCGTTGTCGTCGTCGACGTCATCATCATCATCATCATCATCATCATCATCATCATCATCATGCTTTCTCATCGTCGTCGTAGCGTCAACGTCGTAGTCGTCGACAATCAAACATATTGTTTCTGTGTTATCACTGTTACATTACCAAATTCATGTAGAACCTAATTTTCTACTGTTGCTTCTGTTTTGCAGTGAATTGCACAGGAAAAGTTAGGATGGGGGCTGGGAGGTGGGATGGGGGGTGGGGTGGGGGGCGGGGTGGGGGGTGGGGGGTGGGTGAAGGGATATGGAGGGGAGGGTGAGAGGGGCAGAGCTTTGAACGTTGTGTAGACGTGTCAAACTTCGAGAATATTGCATTGATGAGCAACATTCGTGAGCATATGGTTTGGGTAGCATGGTTATTTGTCAAATAGTCCAATTTTCCATCATCACTCATGCACAAGCATCCCATGAGACTACAGTTGCTTTCAACAGGAAAATATTCAAATGAACAGTGCCACGAAGCTTTTCTTCATGCCTTACTGAAGAGGAAACGGTCATTTCGTGTTCCATTGAGAACTAGTATTGTAGACCTCGAAGGAAAATGTTAATCTGACTCCTCTAAAGCGATGTTACAGCCTACAAAACATGGGAACTCATGGACCATACTGCCAACAATTACGCCTTTCCCTAGGCTAAACCTCCTGTGGGTAGAAGGCAAGAAGAGCGTCTCACGTCGTAATAAGTAAAACGAGAGTAAGAAGGGATATCGAGTCTTCACTTGCTGTTACTCGAACCGGCTGCTGATTTTCGTGATCAACCGCATTACATAGCCAACATAAGCTTCTAGGTTTTAAAGCCCCATTCGTTTGTTCGTTCGTTCAATCATTCATTCGCTTTGTTTATTCATTCATTCATAAGCTGAAAAAGGAATTTTGTTGAACCGTTTCACTTGATTACCCCGAAGAGAGAGAAATTTTATGTGATTCAAGCAACTTATATAATTTCGTAGTCAACTTTGATGAGCCGTATATTAATTATAGATATAATAGGGGACTACGATGGATTCTATCAGAAGGAAATTGTTACAGCACAGACAATGGGTAATTGTTCGCAGGTTTGAGCATCGCAATCATGTTTACAATCTTGGGTGATGGCTTTCAGAGGGTAAGCATTTAGAACATTTTTTAAAAATAAAAAGCATGTCGATAAACAGATCACAGACCCGAAAGTCTTAAAATACACATTCTAACGAAGGGCCGAAACCCTTCCGGGGATAGATTTGAAAAAAGTTTCAGATTGGATTGGGACAGCACCTGCAACCTTCCAGTGAGCGTTTACCAGCTCTAATCTCTGCACCACTGAGGTCCACGAGAAATAGCTGCCTGCATTGCCCATTGGTACACGTCATTGACTTTTTACAACATTTTTTAAATCTCACACGCTCTTATATTCCGGATCCCCAAAGAGCTTTTGCTAGTCTTTCCCAGCGGCAATATGTCTTTCTCTCTCGTCGCTCAGTCTGTCTTGAGAGTCACATTAACAAGTTTTCAATATAGAGACGAAATCCAGCAGGGGACAGACAGAAAAAGTTTCGGACCTCAAGCGGGAACCGAACCCGCGACTCTCCCGATGAGCGTCCTAGTGCTCTAATCACTGAGCTACCGGCTTCAGACTTCCAAGGTCTTCTTGTACTTGGAATCCCCATTCCATTCCATGGACAATCTCAAAGTCTTTCATCCCTTCCCAGCGTTTTCTGAGGTCCTACAAAGGCCGATCGGCCCAGTGATGTGCCCCATCCCAATGCGAATCCTCCTATCTACGTTCAGGGTTACAGAAGCTGCTTAATACCCTCGATTAGGACTTAATGGGTGACGGGCACATCTGCAGCGTGTCGCTGATGTCTCCCTAGCGTGACAACCAGCCGTGGTGGAATGGTCAGAAGTCCAGTGCGAAGACGATGATCACCGCACCGAAGGTCTCCGGACACGCAAGCTCGGCGTGGGCGACCATGCTCCAGGGTCCGGGGCAATTTCCATTCCGGGAAAGGCCAAAGACGTGGATGGACGCGGCTTGACGGACGACGCTTCCCGGGCGCTGAGAGGGCGAGCGGTCATTGAATTGATGGGACGCCATCTGCGAAGCAGCGTTTCCGAAGGAGGCGAGGCCGGATCCCACCCCTAACCCCACCCCTTCAGTCAGAAGGGCGGTCGATGCAAGGGAACGGGCAGCGGCGGCAACAACAAGGGTCACTCCCTCTAGGCTGTAAGTCCACTGCTGCCGACTGATTTGCCCTGTTTACGAGATAGAGAGGTGGTTAATTCAGATGTGACACAGCAAGGCGAATGTTGGCGAATGACGGCGTCTGTCTAATGCACTGCAGAGAAGAAATCGAGAGCTCATGAATACACCGATCTCGATGTTTTTCTCCTCTTAAATTTCGATTCCAAGCCTCAACAGACAGCACAACCGAAATTCTAACTTTGTGCATATTAATTATTGTCGTGTGTTCTCTTTCACTATAAAAAAAACAACGGAACCATGTACTTTTTTCCACCCGTAAATGTCTATGGTAAAATCTGAATACCTGAAAATCTATTTGCAAATAATAGTTTTGTTGTTGCTGCTGTGATGAGAAATGACAATGCAAACACCAATATCATTATGAAGAAAGAAAATTGAGAACATGCACCCAAAGTTAGTTTTATATATCCTTGCATGATGAATGCAAGGTTATCACAGCCCCCAACGGGTGGTCCAAATGCAACATGACGCAGAGGAACCAAAACATTAGTATCTACATTATACATGAAAATAGACTTAATAGCCCCTGTAGCACCATCCTACCTTTCGGAATTGTGGGCAACGTGCCGTAACTATCGACTGAAATTATAAACAAATAGCTTCATCGAGTTCAGTGACAAATGTATAAGGAATCATTCGTCTATAGCGCATCGAAAACATGGATCTTCGATGTCTTTCCACCTCGTTTGTTTAATTGTTAACTAGATTAAACTGTAATCGTGAGAGAGAGAGAGAGAGAGAGAGAGAGAGAAAGAGAGAGAGAGAGAGAGAAAGAGAGAGAGAGAGACGCAGACCCTCAGACACGCAGACACGCAGGCAGGCAGGCAGGCAGGCAGGCAGGCCGACAGGCAGGCAGGCAGGCAGGCAGGCCGACAGGCAGGCAGGCAGGCAGGCAGACAGATAATTTGAAATCAAGGGCCACTGGAAAATGATCAGTACTATTCAAAGTGTATAAACCCTGACTTGAAGGTATTGTACTATTTTACTGTGTTGAAGTATATTGCACTGTATGAGATTTTAGGATCGACCCAGGTACTGTCGACATGGCTCCACTAACTTAATTTAATCTAGAAAACATGACACAAGAGAAAATGATAAGACTGATGAAAAGTTGGACATTTTTCAGGCTGGGCACCTTGCTGCCTGGGCAGCCAATATTCCGTGGACAGGTCATGCTGATCTCCTGGTAATCTATAGCTCTCTCCTCCGTGGCGTCTTCCTCCTGCTTCCTTGTTGCCAGTCAGCCTACTTTCTCCAACCCCACCCCCTTCCCATTTCCTCTTCCTCCTTCTCCTCCCCTCTCTGTCTCTCTGTCGCCTACCCTATCCCTGCGGCCTCTCTTCCTAGTCATCCTCTTTTTCCAAAGTGACCCCCCCCCCCCCATGCCGTCAGTCAGTCAGTACCTTGAGCTTGTAGTCGCTCTACTTATCGTTACTTCCATTTTGTAACTCTCCCAGCTCCTCATGCCATTTTGCCACCCTTTCAAGCATCCTCCCTCTCCTCCCACCCCTCTTTTGCATCACCAACTGGCCAACCTTCCCCCGGATAGTATTCTTACAATATTCCGTCAACCTCATACTTACTCTTATCCCTACCCCATCCTCAATCCCCATGTCCCCTTTACCCCCACCCCCCTGCTCATCCTTCTGCTCGGACAGCCTACTGTCGTCCCTCATACAAAGTTCTTCTCCCGCTTGTATTGTCCCCTCTCATTGCCTTCCTCTTTTCACCTCCTTTTGTCCCATTCTGTCCACCCGCTTCCCCCCCCCCCCCCCCACTTGTTTTCGGCTCCCTCCCCCGTCTTCCCTTTTCAACATCCCCTCGCTCCTTCGCAGCCTCGCAGACAGCGTTCCAGCGCACACACCGCGCTTTCCCGCCCAGTGCTATGCAGGCCGGGGTGTCAGGACAGATAATCAATAGGCACGCCATCGGATAATTCCAAATGTCAAGTTTTTGAGGTGTTTGCCGATAAATGCACCGCTGTCTGTCCCGGGCCTCCAAACGCACTACTCCTTCTAAACACCATCGTGTCTTCAAATTCCACCCTCTTAGCATCATCTCGCACCCCGTACTCTTTCAGTTTCCCACCTTCTCCCAAACTCTTCAATTTCCACTTCTCTACACCCCCATCCCCAACCCCTTCCTCCACCCCCGCCCTCCACCCTCTCCTTCTCACTCCACCTCACCCTTTCAGCCTTCACCTCTAAAAACTCACCGCGTTAACTGCTTCCCCTCATTTCCATCCTCTTAAGGTCCTGTCGTCTAAGCCCACCATTCCCTCAATCGCCAACTCCTTGACCTTGACCTCAGTGAAGGTCAGTAGGGGAGGAGGGGAGAGACCGAGGTTCTGACAAGATGGACGACTGCGTGGAGCTTTCACTGCAAAGGGCTATCCTGCCTCGTGGAGTGGAATCGTGCATTGGAGTGTTATATGTGCTCTGTCGTGATGCAGCACAATGTCCTTGAAATTCTCCTTCCCCGTGACTTGGAATTTAACCTCCAGCTTCAACGGCCACACTGGAACGTGGGAAAATGAATGCATCATGGAGATTGGCGGTATTTTACTTAGACTTCATTATTTTTTTTAAACGACCTTAACCTGTCTTTTTTAAACGAGCGAAGAAGTTAAAAACAGCATATTTTATCATATTGCAGACAGTTTGTAAAAAAACAAAACAACAAAAAGAAACAGAATGTTAAAGTGCCTTGATTATGTCATTTCAACATGAATAGAGGATTCAAGAATAATTGTGTCGATCGATGTCAACTGAACATGCGATTTATACCATTTATCAAATATTTTTTCCCTGGGAGATGGTCATTCTTTCAGGAGAAAAGTTTGGTCATTTCACCTGGACATTCTCATTGAGTTGTAAAATTTGCTTTCTTGTCATGTTTGACGAACTATCTGCAATGAGATATACCTTGCAACATGTTTCTGCAATTCAGCATATCTGTATATCTGGTAATTTTTGGCCAATGCAACAGCTGCCTTTTATCAGCTGGAACCCGTGGTCATGGAGCTTTTGCGGGTCTTATTCAAGTAACTCCACCATGGGCGGCCCCACGCAGCACAGCGTGCCACCAGCGGGCATCTTGTGAGGGCGGGATCCTCTCCCCCATGCAAGGGTGGACAATCTACTCCTCGTCCGCCATACCCAGAGAGATGCTGCCTCGGCAGTATTTTGCAAGCGCTGGATGGCATGTGTGACATAGCGAGAAGAGGTGAAATTCCGAAGACCGGATGTAAAAATCACCTTTGACACGTCAACGGCAGAGGAAGCAAATAAAAAGCGAAGGGATTATATTTCTGAATTCAGAAGGATTGTGCTGTGTGACTGTCCATGTTAGTCTGACTGCAGCTGAAGATGCAGACTTTTGTTATTGCCTTTTTGTAGAATTACGCCTGTTCATATTTGCAACAGGAAAACCGCAACAGGTCACAAGAATACTACAGCTGATCTACAAAGAATGCCCTGCGACAATTGTGACAGTTACTGGTACGTGTTGATAAGGGGTTCGAACAGACGTTGACAGCTTTCTATCATGGAGACACTGCAAAACAAATAACGGAAATAGCGAAAACCTTAGATCCCGCATAAAATGATAGAAATGCAAACTTATGCATCTACAGAAATTTGAAAATCAACTGCATGTGAAAGGACCATAATTTTGTCACTGCAGTCTCATGCAGGGCTGAGGGGCCGGGGTGCGGGCGGAGAATGGAAACCTATCACACGAGAGCGAGTTAAAGATGGTGGTGCTAAAGCGTCTATTTTTAAATACCAGGGTAAAGCTCCTGGTCCCAAATGCCTTCGACTTGCTGTGGCTCTGACCGCGTCACACACGATTCTATCAAGACACCTAGATGTGGCTGCCCCATGGTGGGGCCACGGCGAAACTGATGACTTCCCTTCCTCTTCGAAAGGGGCTCAGCTGGTGTTCCGTCTAAAGAGCACTTTTACCCGTAAGTCTTCCCGTAGCGCTTGCAGAGGTCGCCTCTGCCTGGTGGTGCAAGGCCAACTTGCAAAAGCCAGGGCGCCAAGAAGGTTG